>BQNB010000640.1:0-163663 GCA_026074375.1 Tanacetum coccineum | reverse complement strand
TCGTCTATTTTATGTGCTCTCTAAGCCTTTTGATCTAAACAATTCAATCTTTATCTTTATTCCTTGTCGAATTAGGTTTAAGGGGGTTGCCAAAGTGGCATTTGACTTATGTGAAGTGGTGTAGAGGAGGGATGGTGATGTTTTTGTTGTGAGGTAGAGGGGAGGGTGACAGACACACGAATTGTGTGTGAAGGAGATAAACAGTGCTTTTGGCACCATTTTTAATCTTAAAAGTATAATAACAATATGGCAAGAATGGTCCCTCAAGGTATATAGTTCTATCACACCCACAGTCCTTGTGGTGTAAAAGTTATAAAAGATTTTATCAGTTTCAGCCCTTGAGGTGGAATGAAGTTATTGCATGGATGGTCCTTGTGGGCTAATAGACTTAACAGCCAAGGGATTTGGACATAACTCAGTTAAATGTGTTTGGGCCTAGTATAAAATAAAAGGGATTGGGCCTTTTTAGCTTCTAAGGCTTATAAAGTCTTCATATAATACCTTAATGGGCTGACCCGACCCATTAGATGGGTACGGGTGGGCCCATTAAGTATTTCTTCAGTTTTGGCTCCGTCTTTGACTTTGACTTTGTCGAGGTTGACTTTGACTTTGGTTGACTTTTTAACTTCTCACGCTTTTCCATTTCGTGCTCGGTTTTGTCGTTTTGGCTTCGATTTTTGTCCTTTTCTTGGATATCCGTTACCTGCATAATACAAATGCAAACATACAAATACAATGTATTTTTGGTAAGTTTTTAGTCATTTAAGTCCGGTTTTAGTGGTAAAAGGTTTGTGTAATTAAATGTAACACCCCCAAATCTGGGTAGCAGCGGAATGTTGAATATCCGAGGGTGTTACTTCATAGATCAATAGCACAAGATATGAGAACGACCACTAACGTGTCGTTTTAAAAAGATACATTGGATTAACAAAATGCTTGTTCATTACATAAGCTCATGGCTTCAAATTGTTCGACAATATAAGTAAAGATTTTGGTTTATAACAAATGTTCCCAAAATGTAATACGCCTAAATCTTTAGTACTGACTCTTTCCAAAGAGTGACCCCCAATGTATCTGAGCACCCCGTGCCTTATTGACCTGAGAAAACATGCTTAAAATATCAACATAAAGTTGGTGAATTCATAGGTTTATGTAAATCAATAGTAGGACCGCAAGATTTCCAAGTGTATGATTAAGCAACAAATGCAAACATCATAAAAAGTAATTACGTTTTCCTAAGCTCATGACACTGAAGCTCGACATGTATGAATGCAATATATTGCCAATGAATGCCCGTGAATGATGTTCTAACCCGCAACATCCCAAATCCGACATGGTATACGTTCGTTCCCGGTGATAGCTAATCACCCGAACGGGGATTGTCAATCCCAAATAGATCTATCTATAACATTCGCGCTCACAATCCAGTAATTGACAGTTCATGATAAAGGGCTCAGTGGGTTATCGCTACTTAGGCAAACACGTAATCATTGTATAAAATGTACACTTGCGTCCAATTTGTAAAACAAGCATGTTCTCACCCCAAAGATGTAAATCATTTAAATAATTGTAAAACATGGGGCTATGAACTCACCTTAGTAAATAGTCCTCTGAAATGATAATAGATATCCAAGTATGAATCACACCGTCAAATACCTAAGTAAATACGGCCAGTCTTAGTCTACAAATTTAGGCTAAAGACTCAATGTATAAACTACAATAAGTTGCTAGTTTATATATACTGTTATCACTTGTGTGGTGGTGTACGTGTTTAATGTATTTGAAATTGTTGATGGCTCTTGGAAAGGTATATGATTTCACACGTCCTAGTATACGTATAAACGTTTATTAATAAATATCCATATTTATCAAGTCATGGTTTAACTCGTTATGATATATGATAAATATATAACTCGTTCGGTCCGTTAAGTGTTTACAAAAATCACTTTCGTTTACAAAATACCCTTAAGTTTCTTGTAATTACACAACAGCCCCTAGGCTTATGAAATATATATAATTTATATTTTAAACCTTAAGTATCCACTTGTACACTTCTGGTCCTTCAACTTTTTAGTTATTACCCTTTAGGTCCTTAAATGTTCTGACAGCCCCCTTTAGTTCCACGAATGATAGAACAGTCCCTCAACTTACTAAAATAGTGAATTGACAGTTTTAAACCCTCAAGTTTCAAAATTGACACATTTAGTCCCTTAACTTGTAAAAATCGTATTTTAACTCCAATTAAGTTCTAACAAATGACATTAGGTTTCATTAAGCTCCACTAAGCCATATAAGCTTTCCTAGCTTATAAATATGATCGGGAGAGCTTATTTTGGCTTAATGGGCCTTATTGGGCACATTAAGGTCCAATAAGTGTTTTCGAGGTCCGATTAAGTTTTTAAAAGTACATAAGCACTTGTCAAGCTTATTTAAGTTATAAGAAACTGTTTGGGTTTAATAATAAGCTCGGATGAGCTTATTTAGGCTTATTGGGCTCTTTAGCCCAATAACCTTTACCGAATGATTTGTAAAAGGCCCATTAAGGTTTCCTCACATGACCCAACTTAGTTTCTTATCTCAATAAGCTTACTTGGGCCTGTTTATTCTATTTTTATTGTGTGGCTTATTCAATAAGCAAATAAGCTAGTTATTGGGCCTTTTGGGCTCGATACAAGCCCAATAAGGGTTTCAAAGGTTTGGCTTAATTCTTTAGGGTCCAATAACCTCCCTAAAAGATTATTTATGGCTTATGGGCCTTAGAAATCCACGGTAATGGGTAATAAGCCCATTTAGGATTTGTTTGGTTTTTAAAAGGTACAAAGGGTCTATATTGGTTGTTATAAGCTCGTACTACTCCTGATAAGCTCGTTGAGCTTATTGCCACTTATGGGCCTTACTGTTAGGCCTGTTGGGCTTGTTTGGGTTTAATGGGCCTATTTGTGGCCCGTTAAGGTTTCTTAAGCATATCGTTATCCCAAACGAGTTTAAGATCCATTTAAGCACTTGATAAGCTCTTATGAGCTTATTTATAAGCCGTAAGACTTCACTAATGGGTCATTGGGCTGGTTGGGCCCGAACGTGGCATGTTTGGATCGTGAGAGGCCCATTGTCGCCCGTTACTCTTCCTAGTAACATATATGTTTTGAGAAATGCCCTTGTAATCACGTTACATTTTATTTAGCTTATATATGGGTCGTGCAATACATGCAATCGTATGTTAAAGTCATATATGCATTCCTAAGCCACACCGTTATATTTTCTTTGAAAGTTTACGTGTGATTTACAAAGTATTCATGTGTGTGAGTTAATGTTTACGTTGGTGTTTCTATTTGGGTCTAACATACATGTTTAAGACTTTGCTTGCCCTTTAATCGTTTTGTACATGTTCCTTAACATTTCAACACCACACAAGTAATATATACACAATAACATTGCGTATAACATGCATGTTTTGCATTTAAAGTGCATGGACTCATGCTAGCATGTTATTTATATAATAACATGACACATTGCCTAGTTAGCGAAGGAAAACAAGTATCATATGAGTTGATAGGTTCAACGTGACTTACAATGAGTCTTAAGGCTTGTTTTCGAGCTAGGCAAGTAACCTAAATGCACACACAATCGAAATGACCCAACCAAAGCTTCAAAGCTTATTCCAACACCCAAACCTTAGCTCGTAAACCTTATTATGACTTATATGAATACCTTAGGGTTTATTTTGTGTTCAAATGGATTGAGAGGGTGTTTGTTTGCGTGTCGTGGCCCGAACAAGAGAAAGGGAGTATATATGTTTATTGTTTGAGTGAGTGTGAGTTGTAAGAGTGTAAAATGTCAAGTGTGAGTGTGTATTTATAGACAAGTACTTAGTTATACCTCCTAGTCACACAAACTAAACCAAACCGACTCTAATCCTAGTGGTTTTGCAATCTCCTAGTTAACTACACATTGTTTTGTTAAAACAACTAAGTACATGCTTTAATTACTCAATATTTGTACAAGATCACTTAAGATTTGGAAATCTTATGGTTTGTGTATGTGCTTTGTATGTAACCGGGTATCCAAGGGAAAAAGAGAGAGCAAAATGGTTATTAACCATTGTGTATTAGCTACTAGGAAACATTAAGTACCATTCTTAATTACATAGAGCTTGTACATGTACTTAGGGATCATTAGGAAATCTTCTAGGAAAATTTGTGTGTATATCCGGCCCTAGTGGGTTATTAACACAAGATTTTAATAAATTTTGTGTTAAAGGTTTAAAAGTGGGTATTGGTTTGAGTCTAGGTATTTTCGGGGTGTGTCCAAATGTATTTTATTGCGAAACGTAAACCTTTTACGTGACCAATAAAAGTAAAATATGCAAAGTTCATAATTATCTTCATAATAATTATTTATTACTTGGTGAATGTAAACCTTAATTTATTTTGTGACCGTTTATATTAAATGTTTATTTCTAGTCTAAGCAATTTGACTTAAAAGTTAAATTTAAAGTAAACGCGTATCGGACAAAAATAAATAGTGACGAATAATAGGAGTAGTAAAATGACCTGAAATTGAGAAATGTTACATCTCTTATAAGTAAAACTTATAGACGTAACATACAGATCTCTCTTACAATTAATACTGATATAAGTTATTTTTATTTTTACAGCAGTCAAGTCTTCAGCATCATTTGTGGTTACCTACACTTTCGTCCACACCGACTCTGAGCCAGGCAGAGTCTTCTAGGGAGCCGATGATGTGGAGATATCTGAGGGAGGCATTATACAGGTCATCATATAAGGATATGATGGACTCCCTATACAGCCAGTAGCCCCACCATCAACGGATTACATACCAGGCCTAGAGGATCCACAGACACCGCTAGTTCCTCAGGACGAGGATGAGCATGAGCCTATGTTCGTACAGGCATATGATCCTGACTATGTGCCAGAGCCTATATACCCAGAGTATATACCATCGGAGGATGAGCATGAGTTTCCAGCTAAGGAGTAGCCATTACCTCCTGTTGATTAACCTATTTCTGAGTCACCCGGATATGTTACTGAGTCGGAACCCGAGGAGGATCCAGAGGAGTACGAGGATGATGAGACATAGGATGGTCTGGTTGACTATCCTATGGACAGGGGAGATGATGGAGATAATAATGACGCTGATTCATCTGGGGATGATGCCAATGATGAGGATGAGGATGATGAGGACGAGGAGGAGGAGGATGAGCACTTAGCTCTGACCGACTCTGCTGTTGTTGTACCTGCTGATGAGCCTGTTTCCCTACATGAGGGAACAGAGCTTGTTATACCACCACCCTCCACTGACATTACTATTGGGGCTAGGATTACCGTCCGGCCTCAGGCTTCTATATCCCTTCCACCAGAGGCAGAGGTTGAGAGACTTCTGGCCATGACTACTCCATCACCATCACCACCTATCTCACTATCACCACCCTCAGCAGGAGAGCGCCTTGCTAGGTGCAGCCACACACTCCCTGCACATTCCCATTCACCACCACCTATGCCATCACTATTAACTACCATCCTCTGGGTGTCTAACCCAATTCCAAACACTCAGGATAGCATCTCACTCAGGCCCTTATTGATGAGTTACTGCCGCATTACCATTACTCCCTACCACCACTACCACCTAGAGTATATATACATACCAACTACCTGCAGGACCGTAGGACGATATTCCCGAGTGTCGAGCAGCACAACTCGCAAGAGGTTGTTGTTTGTCCACTCTGATGCTCAGATTATAAGATCGGGGAGAGTTCTACATGCTTAGGACCCTACATAGAAGGTCGAGGGGTAGATTATGGGTTTGTCAGCACCATAGATGTTGAAGCTAAACGACAAGGGATTAGTGAGTTGGGTATGGTATTAGGGATACTTAGGTAGATCCAGTAGAGGCAATTCCTGAGATAGCACCTATGCCCATGGGAGAGGTCAATAAAGGTTACAGAGCTTGCTGAGCCCATGAGCAATGATACACAGGAACTTGTATGCCTTATAGAGGACGCTCAGAGCTAGTAGGTTCTCGTATATCACAACGAGTCGTTCCTGGACTCATTAGCGGGTCGACCTTAATTATGAGGGATTAGGATGACTTCCAGCGAGATAAGTTAATGGATGGTGGAGGAGGAGGCTTATGCTTCCCGAGAGGCTTGGGCTTACTTGATAGGATTGAGTCAGGTGACCCATCAGGAGCTTCAGACCCACCGTGATCATGTGTATGCATACGAGACCCATCTCCAGGCACATTAGACACAGCTACAGCTATAGGGTACTCTCATTTAGACACATCATCAGGTACATGAGACTCGCTTTCAAGGATGAAGAAGCTGCAGATGTGGATGTTCATTTATACAGATCAATGATTGGATTATTGAAGTACCTAACATCTTCTAGACCTGACATAATGTTTGCTATTTGTGCTTATGCAAGGTTCTAAGTTACACCTAAGACTTCACATCTTCATGTTGTGAAGATAATCTTTAGATACTTAAAAGGTCATCCTAAATTAGGACTTTGGTATCCTAGAGATTCACCATTTGACTTGGATGCTTTTTTTGATAGTGATTATGCTGGTGCTAGCTTAGACAGGAAATCCATAATAGGAGGTTGTCAATTTCTTAGAAAAAGGTTGATTTCATGGCAATGTAAAAAGCAGACTATAGTTGCCAACTCCACTACTGAAGCAGAGTATGTTGCTACTGCTAATTGCTGTAGACAGGTGTTATGGATCTAAAATCAATTGCTTGATTATGGATACAACTTTATGAACACCAAGATTTACATTTACGATGAAAGCACAATCTACATTGTTAAGAATCTAGTATTTCACTCAAGGATTAAGCATATTGAAATTAGACCTCACTTTATCATGGATTCATATGAGAAGAGATTAATTCAAGTGATCAAGATTCACACTGATCATGATGTTGCTGATTTACTCACAAAGGCATTTGTTGTTAGCAGATTTCAATATTTGATTGCAAGTATTGGAATGCTTAACCTCTAAAGTATTGATTGGGGGATGTTAATTATGAAGTCTTAATTAATGAAAGGATATTTAGAATGGAATGGAACAACAGCTAAGGATGAATTTAAAGTTAGTGTTGTTAGAGTGACTTACTACTGGCAAGTATACTTAATGCTAATAGTTGCATTTAATACTATTGTCAAAATTAAAGATGTTGAACCAATCAAGCAGAAGTGGGTGAAGGGTTAGGAAATCCCACAAAACCCCATCACACATCCACAATTGTCTTACTATTTAATCTCGAACCAATCACTGTTCCATTAGTATCTTAACCCAAAAAGACTTAAAAACCTAGGAAAGCCAAAAGGACCACTAAGATATCTCAGTCTAGTAGACCTATTCCCTTTATAATAGATGAGACTATCA
The DNA here is from genome assembly GCA_026074375.1 of Tanacetum coccineum. Lineage (NCBI taxonomy): Eukaryota > Viridiplantae > Streptophyta > Magnoliopsida > Asterales > Asteraceae > Tanacetum > Tanacetum coccineum. Next base: position 156,253 of record BQNB010000640.1, on the reverse strand, counting down.
TTAAGGAGTGGGAAGACAGAATGGAAAGGGATGCCACTACTGCTTTTAGCTTAGAAGCAGAGTGGGATAGTGGTAACATAAATAGGACCCAATCCATGGCAACACTTAATGAGTCTTTTCTTTAGGGAACTGATTCAGGTAGTAGACCTAGGTGCCAAGATACCATATTGGGGGTTTAAAAGCTTAAATTTGATTTGAGGCTGCATCTAAACAAGTCCTATGATCCACCTCTCTCAATCTTGATGAAAGAGAGCTGTGTGATATAAAAACAGATAGAGTGAATTGGTGAGAAAAAGAAATGAGAGATATAGTGAGCTAAAAAATAGAGAGAGTTGGGTGATATAAAAACAGATAGAGTAAATTGGTGAGAAAAAGAAATGAGAGATATTATGAGATTAAAAACAAAAAGAGAGCTTGTGAGACTCAAAATTCATGATGGAAATACTTTTTGGAATGAAATTGGAGTTAATGTTGGTGAATCAAAGTTAATGTTGTTAAGCTTAAACTTACTACTGCCAGTACTAGTTTATGCTGGTAGGCATTCACTTACTGCTGCTAGGAATAAGTTAATGCTGCCAGGCATAACTTACTACCGCTGGGTTAGTTAATACTGTTAGGCTTAACTTAATACTGCCAGTTCAAGTTAATGCTATTGAGGGTGATTTCATAAATACTTTGATACAGGGTTTCAATCACTCATTCAATCTATTTTACACCTTGATATACTCTCTAATCATAAACCCTAACTCAATTTCATCTTTAATCATCAAAAACCATCATAATGTCGACCCCAAAGTTTGCTGAAACTCACAATTTAGTTGCGTTTTTAGAAAAACCCAAAGAAAGTAATGGGTTTGAAGGCATTATAGATTTTCTAAATAAAAGTTCTATCAAATATGCATTAACGATTAATCCTATAGTATATGAATCATGCATTAAACAATTTTGGGCAACTGCTAAGGCTAAGACGGTTAATGGGGAACATCAGATACAAGCCCTAGTAGATAAGAAGAAGGTGATCATCACTGAGAAGAGTGTAAGAAGTGATTTTATGTTAGAAGATGCTGAAGGGATTGAATGTCTGCCAAATGATGTAATTTTTGAATAGCTGACACTCATGAGGTATGAAAATCTTACACAAAAGCTTACATTCTATAAAGCTTATTTTCATCCCAATGTAAATTTCTTATCCATACCATACTGCAATGTCTTAGTGCTAAGACTATAGCTTGGAATAAATTTAGTATATTTTTGATAATATGATGAAGAACTTGTAGGGTGGGGTTAAATTTCTTATGTATCTAAGGTTTGTGCAAGTGTTCCTGGATAAACAAGTTGAAGGAATGTCCAAACATGAAGGGATTTATGTTACACCTTCCCATACAAAGAAGATTTTTGCAAATATGAAGAGGGAAGGAAAAGGTTTCTCTGGGAGAATCACCCTTCTATTTTAAACTATGATGGTTCAAGCTCCAGAAGACATGGGTAAAGATTCAGCTGCTCCTACTGATTCCCATTCCACACTTATTATTACTCAACCATCATCATCTAAGCCTTAAAAGAAAAAGTCTAAAAAGAAACAGAGGAAGGATAGTGGTTCTACAGAGCGTATCCCTGATGAGGCTACTAATGAGGAACGTATATCTACCCCTTCTTATGATCTACCTCAAAGTGGTAAGGATAGATTGCAACTTACTAAATTAATGAATTTATGTACCAAACTATTAAAGCAGGTTCGTGATTTGGAGGAAGTAAAGACTGCTCAAGCAAAGGAGGTTGCTAGTCTAAAGAAGAGAGTTAAGCAGTTGGAAAAGAGAAAGAAGTCAAGAACTTCAGGGCTCAAAAGGTTAAGGAAGGTTGGTTCAGCTAGCAGGGTAGAATCCTCTAATGATGTTAGTTTGGGTGCTCAGGAGGATGCATCCAACAGGGGAGGAAAATAGTTGATCTTGATGCTGATGCAGAAGTGACCTTGATTGATGAGACTCAAGAAAGATATGATGAAGAGATGTTGTTTTATGTACAAGATGATTTACAAGGTGAAGAAGTTGTTGCTAAAAAAGAAGTTGCTGAAAAGGAAGTTAGTGCTACTGATCTATTTACTATTGCTGGTGAAGTAGTTACTACTGTCAGTGCTACAACAACTATTGATGAGTTGACTCTGGCTCAGACCTTGATGGCGATTAAAGCAGCTAAACCAAAGGCTATTACAACTTCTGCCACAACAATTACTACTGCTCTTGCTAGCACAAGACCAAAGGAAAAAGGAATTGTCTTTCATGATCAGGAGGAGCAAGCATCTGCATTTACACCAATAGTTTCTTCATCATAACTTCCATAAGCAAAATACAAAGGAAAGGGAAAAATGGTTGAGCCTGAAAAGCCATTAAAGAAGAAAGATCAGATTGCACTTGATGAAGAATTGGCACTCAGATTGCATGCTAAAGAACAAGCAGAGTTGGAAAAAGAAAGAGTTGCACAAGAAGAAGCTAGTAGAGCAGCAATTATTGAAGAAATGGATAGCATTCAAGCTATGATTGAGACTGGTGAGCAATTAGCTACAAGACTCAAAGCTGAAGAACAAGAACAATTCTCTATTAAAGAAAAGTCAAGAATGTTAGTAGAAATGATAGCTGAAAGGAAAAAGTTCTTTGCAGCACAGAGAGTAGTAGAACAAAGAAGTAAACCACCTACCAAAACTCAGATAAGGAATAGAATGTGTGCATACCTGAAGAATATGGGTGGATACAAGCACAATCAGCTGAAAGGAAGGAGTTATGAAGAAATTCAGAAGCTATTTGACAAAGCATACAAACAGGTAAATTCATTTGTTCCTATGGATTCAGAGGTGGTGAAAAGCAGTGAAACAAGAACAAAAGAAAGTTCTAAAAGCTCAGGAGATGAGCTTGAATCTGATAAATCAAAGAAGCAAAAGATAAATGAGCATGTAGAAGCTGAAAAAGATGATAATCAAGAGGAGGCAGAGATGAAAAGGCATATTGAGATAGTTAAAGATGATGAGGTAGCAATTGATGCTATACCTCTAGCCACCAAACCTCCAATGATTGTTGAATACAAGATTAATAAAGATGGAAGGATAGGATACTTTAAATTGATAAGGGCTGATGAAAGCTCAAAAAGGTATTCATCAATGGTTAAAATGCTTCAAGATATTGATAGAGAAGATTTGGAGACCCTTTGGAAGTTGGTTAAAGCTAAACATAGGAATACAAGGCCAGAGGAGGATTATGAAAGAGTGTTATGGGGTGATTTGAAAGTAATGTTTGAACCTGACATAAAAGTGAAATATGGAGAAATCTATAAGTATACAAAGTGACTATTTGGAAGCTGTTTGATACCTGTAGAGTGCACTTTGTAAGGTTTAAAAATCTACATATTTTTATGTTGGTTGAGAAAAGGTATCCCCTTACACCAATAACAATCACAAACATGCTGAACAAAAAGCTTCAAACTGACCATTGGAATGAGATGTGTTATCAACTGCTCAAGCTTATGACAAAGCAGGAAAAGGGTCAATGAAGTGTTTGAATGTATCCTCATGGTGATAGTGAAGACTTTTAATGAAACTTAAAGATTCAAAAGATAAACATCAAGTTTAGGGGAGGATTGTTAGGGTTTAAAGACTTCAAGATATTCTTAGAGTTACTATTGCTCAGTTACAACTGCTGAGTGATTACTACTTCTGGAAGGATTATGCTGACAGATAAGGGATAAAGATTGATTGGAGAACAAGAATAAAGATAAGTATTAGTTATTTGTAAAGAAGATATGTATAACTTATTTGTTTAAGAGATTACGTTTGTTTATAGAAAAGATCATGATAACTTAGGAAAGTATTGTAAGCCTTGTAGGACTCCTTGGTGTATAAAAGGAGGTCCTAGGGCATAATGTTATACACACATCTTTTGATATTCGTAGCTTCAAGGTTTTGTAAACCCTAACACTATTAAGAGTGTTCATTTTATATTGAGGCTGAAAGTTTGGTAATCTGTCTTGTTATTGATTTTGTGTTACTATTTCATTAGAATTCTTCTTAGTATCATTGACTAGATTCCGCATAGTCTTTGATATATTTAATCAAAGTTTCTACCATAGTTGTCTTGGATTTATTCAATACAACTAAGCCTTTTTACAAGCTAAGCAAGATCTATTCAAGTGGGATCAACATTACTACAATTCTCAAATATAAATGATTAAGTAACAATTCTTTGCAATAGTTATACAAAATAGGTTAATAACATAGGATAAATGATGCTATAAAATAGACGTTATTTGATGTAATCACTCCCGCAACAAGTCATAAGAACAATATGCCTTACGTTGACTCATTAAGAATAAGCAAAACAGTTAATCATAACACAAAAAAGTATGTAGTAAAGCAGAACATTCAAAAGACCGATAACCCCTTGTTGCCTTCTACAGGAAGAATAAGCTATACTAATGCTAGCGGATCACAACCTAAGAGCAATACAAGGAATGATAAGACCCAACGACCATCAAGTAGGAGCGTGAAGAATAAAGAAGAAGTTCAACCTAGGAAGTTTAAGTCTATTTTAAATAAGAACAATCATGTTTTAGATTGTAATGTGAATGTTAAGAATATTGTGTTATCAACGAATTCTGAAAATATTTGTTTATCTTGTAATGAATGTTTGTTTTCTGTAAATCATGATGCTTGTGTTGTTAAATATCTTAAAGATGTGCAAAAACATAAAAAGCCTAAATCTGTTAAACAAAAGAAAAAGTCTGAATGGAAACCAACAGGAAGAATCTTTACCACTGTAGGACATAGATGGATACCCACTGGAAGAACCTTTAACTTGGTAGGAAATCAGTGCCCTCTAACTAGGATACCTTCTTTCATAGTTGCACCTCCTAGGAAAATCCTCACAACCACAGTGATTCCGGTTGTGGAACTTAATGCTCAACTCAATAGTCGGTATGACCAATCTAGAAAATCACTTACACAAGCGTTCATCAATAGCAAGAGTCATCTACTAATTGAGAACGAATTAGGTCTTCATCGATTACCCAGGGTTTAGGAAAATCATCATAACCTTGGATATCTAGGAGTGATAACGCCTTAATTATACATGTTTTTGGAGGTGTTATTGTACATATTATTATCATTTCTCATAAACTTTTGATACTTATTAGCATGAAATATGTGCAGGTTCACTGGAAGATAGCCCAAGCTCAAAAGTGCTCAAAGTACAAGTGTTTACGCTATATGGAAGACAAGTTAAAAGATAATAAATAATAAAGTCCAAAGATCAATCAAAGTACACCGCACTTCCCCTGATGTGTGCCGTACTTGGCCACGAAATAAATGAAATCAGTAAATACAAGAAGTGCACCGGTTTTCTCTAGATGTGCGCCGCACTTGTCCAAAGCATTAATGGAATTTAACCGACTTAGGCAGAAGTACACCGCACTTATGGCATCGCCCAACCTATAATTTGTGGAGAATTTCACCACATTTTACACACACTTCCAACAAACAATCCTCTCTCAATATCCATCATCTTCTGGTGTTAAGGCATGAAATTATGATGAAACGAAGACGGTTTAATAAGATTTAGTATAATACAGGTTTTAAATGAAGATTCGATATTTGTAAACAGGTTATCTTGTGATCTATTACCTATCTAAATCTTGTATGTATCTCATTTCTCTATTTAACTTTGTTATTATAAACTTCATAGCCATGAGAGGCTAAAAAACTCTTATGACTACTCGGTTACGTTAATATAATAAAGAAGCGTTTGGTGTTATTTTGATATTATTAATCTTAAGTTTATATTGCAATCATGTTGTATTCGATCTTATCAACCTTGTTTATCAAACTTTGATTATATATGCATAATGGTATAGGTCGAAAGACCCATTGTGTACTATATAGTTTTAAAGATTTGTCTATGATCTTTATCGTTTGGTTAGAGAAATCCACTTACGTTAATTGGTAAAAAAAATAGATTTGATATAATAGTAACTTAATTATTTGCATGACACACTTGATTAAGTTAAACTAATATAAGTCTTGAGTTAAAACAGTTAATTTGTGAAAACATTTTTTGACGAGAAAACCTTTTTATAAGTTAAGAATTAAAATCAAAGATCATAATTTTACCATCGCTGCTGAATTATATAAAACTATCCGAGTAGTCATATCTCTTTATCATTGAATTCAACCCTTGCCAGTTACTTGTTAGTTTACTTGAAAAAGTCATTATAATTCGTTTTAACTATTGTGATTATACGAACATAACCAAATCCTTGTGGACGACCTGGTCTTACCTCAAATATTATACTACATACGTGGGTTATACTTTACCCGTGTGTTGGTCTAAAGAATCAGTAGAACTAGTCTTATAAATTTAACCTTTCACAACACATCAAAGTTTTTGGCGCCGCTGTCGAGGATTTTAAACTGTTCTAATCATTCCTTAGTAATTAAAACAAATTTTAATCACTTTTTCCTCAAAAAAATCATTATGCTCACTTTTTGTGACTTTCGTTGCAAAAAGTGCACTACACTTTCTGCAGTCAAACATTTTTTCCTAAAAATGTTCTCAAAAATCTATATCCAGCATTTCACTTTGGATGCATACACGTGCTTCCAATCTTAATTAGTCGAACCATTATCTAAACCTGAAAGAACCTTGAATAACAGACTTCGTCGACGAAACAAGAGAGTCCCTTTTAAACGAAAGGACGAATGACCCGCCCAAGAGAAATCTATCCACCTATCCTTGATATCACTCACTTCCGTCATTTTCTAAACATCCTTGAAAATCACAACCCTATGGATGATGAACCCATGTGGGCAGCTGACCGTGTTGTCGCTTCGACTCCCGGTCCGACAATCACCATTCCTGAAACCGCAAATGAATTCGCCATTTAAGGAAATCATTTGACTCTCGTCAAAGGAAACCAACTTGATGGTAGATTTTAAACCGATCCCCATAAACACATCCATGAATTTCTCGATGTATGTGATATGTTTAAATACAGAGAAATCGAAAATAAATTCGTCCGCCTAATGATGTTTCCCCTATCACTCACAGGTGAAGCGAAAATTTGGTTGGATGAACTCAACAAAGGACCATGGAAACCTAGGATGAACTTCGTACCACTTTTATAAGCCGATTCTTTCCCCCAGATCTATTCGATCAAATCCTAAGAGAAATCTGAGCATCTTCCCAACATGAACACGAAACTCTAACCTATGTTTGGCTTCGAATGAAAGAAATGCTCAGGATTGCAATGGTCACAATTTGACCAAGTAATATAATCAAAATCTTTTATCACAGCCTTAATGAAACAACCCAAAAAGCTCTAAATGTCACAGTTGGCGATATATTTATTTACAAAACACCAAATCAAGCCTATCAACTTCTCGAAGAAAAGTCTTCCTTAACCTTGATTGGGCTAAAAATCAAAAACCAAAAATCTCTCTCAAGAAAACTGTAGCTTTCGCCGATGAAGGCAGCAGTAATTCTGATACTGATAAAATTATGGCAAGAATGGATGCCATGACCATAAAAATAGATGCTCAGTATAAAGAAATCCAATCTCGTGCCAAATGCAATCACTGCGGAGGTAATCACTCAATCATAGATTGTAACAATGATGACACACCCATGTCTCGCGAAGAAGAAGCAAATTTTATGCAAACCTTCCGACGTACATGTTTTTACAACGATTACCGGGATCGTGACTCGAATCACGATATCGAAGTTCAAGCGGAAGAAACGATCTCAATCGAGACTATTATCGATCCAACTCTGATGAAAAACCCGACCTCTAAAAACAATTGAGTGATTTCATAAAATCTCAACATTTCACAAAATCTTTTGTTAAAGAAATGTTCATGGATCTCAAAACCAAACTCGAAACAACTACCAAAAACCATCAAGTCTCGATCCAAAATTTAGAAGCAAAATTCGACAGACTTGCTAACAAGCAATCTGCTTGACCTTCTAGATCTCTCCCCAGTAACACCCAACCAAACCCCCTAGGTAACCTATCTAAACCATACCAACCACCTCAAGCTCGAAATGAGCACATAAATGCCGTATTTACATGAAGTGGTAAATCCTATGACCCACCAACTGTAACAATCCACATTTTCAGGTCATTTTACGTTAATAAACTCAAAACTATTTACTTTAAACCTTTATGTGTTTACTTTTGGTCATAACCGTTAAGTTAAATCGCGTAAACTAAAAAATAACTTTAAACGTAAACAAGCATTAAAAAAATATAAGTTTACATCAAATATGTGTTATATGACTTTTACAAATATAATTTATAAGTCTACATATTTTATTTTAAAAGTTTTACGTAAACACTTAAATTTAACCTAAAACTGGGAATTGATCCCGCAAACTGTGAAAAACATCTTTAGACGTACAACAACTCTAGACTGCGCTTAGTATACCTACAAATATGTTTTATAAGTTACATGTACTTATTTCATTATTTTTACGTAAACTATATAAACTAGCATTTTTACACTTGCATGCATGCTCAACGCACCCAATACCTTTAATATGTTAACTTATACACTATAATACATTATGCATTTCAAAATTTTAAAACTTTCACTTCCCCCTAAACACCCAAAATTGTCCCCCTCTCAATTGTGTACCTAACACCCCAAAGTGGCAAACAAACACATCACTTTCTCATTTAGAGACACTAAACTACCATTCTTATGATTTAATGTAAAGTTTTGCTTGTTTCTTTCCTTTTTTTCACACGCCAAGTAAAAGTGTCACATGACTCGCTTCCATTTCTAGCTTTACAAACTCTTGTGACACTAGAAAGCATTCTTTGACTTACCCTAAATGTTTTTATAAAAGAAGACCCATAAGCTAGCCATTTTGTTCGCCATTTAAACTCACACATATTTCTCTCTAGCTCTCTCTATATTCTGCTGACTGTTGAAGAAACAAGAAGATTGGGTTTTTGATATTTTGCCAGTAAATTACAAGAAGTCTTAAGGGTATTAGTTATAATCAAACAAATTTGGGGTTTGAATTAGGTGTTAAGTAAGCTAATCTCATCATTTTTCTACAAGTTTTTACATCTTTTCTCAAACTTTCATTATGTATATTTCTTGATTATGTAGATTTTCATTTCCATGTTATATCACCAATTAGTTAATTTTTATAAAAGGTTTACAATAAAACAAGAACAAAACATAAATATATACATACTTGCAAAAGATGTAAAATAAATTATATACATGATTGAACACTTGAAAATATTTATTTTTACATATCACAAGTTATTTGTTAGATTATTAAGCTTGTTGTTAAATTAGTAGCTTAAAAACTAGCTTAACTAGTTTTGTATTTAATTTTATGTTCTTGGAATTTTATTTATTATTGTGGAAGTATTGGATGGAACTAGGTTAGTTTGGATTTTGTTGATTGTGAAAGTGGATGAAGGGAATAGGTTAGAAGGTTTTTTGTTGTGGAAAATGAGTTTAAATTTATAGGATTTGAAGGTGTATAAATACCCCTAAAATAGCCCGTATAAAACAGTAGGGATAAAAACATCTTGACAAGTTAAAACCTTAAAAATGTGTTAGTACACTTAATTACGAAGCCGCGGATATAAAGAACACAAAAAACAGACTTATAACGAAGGAGATATGGTCAAAACGAGTTTGGTAACTATTTCGGCAAAAACAGTTTTTATTAAAATCTAGAAAAATCTGATTTGGTGGTTTTGACCCATTTCGGGTCTGAACCGGCTAAAGTGTATCAGAGAAAAGTTGTCCGGAATGATTTTTCGCCTAAACATGCGTCCTTTCTTTTCTCATAAAAGTCAAAAATGAAGAAGTTATAGCACTTTTAAAACCGGACCTGCGCGTATTATTTTTATAAAAAGCTTGTTGTTAGGATTATAAAATGGTGTTTTCGTGCGTTTTTAGGAGCTTTCGGGTCTGTTTGAGCTATAAAAAAACAGAAAATAATGTAGTATTACTTGTATAATATTTATACGCGTCGTAAACTTTATAAAGATTATTTTAGTAACTAATTAAACTATATATATATTGGCGTTGTGAAAATAATAAAAAAATGAAAAATCGAGCGAAATAGACCATAATTAACATTTGGCTATTAGAAAATATTACAAAGGTGTATATTTACTTATATATTAAATGGCAAACTTAACGTAAACATTATTTTGACTTATAAACTAAAACTAAAACTATTAGGTATTTAGGTGGTGATATAACAATATAAAATACATCATTTCATTTTACTTCGCTTACATTATTCTAAATCACCTATAATTAAATAGGTTGCATACCGGTCTTTGTGACGACTTTCCTTGTTGATTTTTCCAAAATCAATACCATCACTTGAGGTGAGTTTATAGCCCCGCTTTAACTTGTTTATCACTATTTTACAAATCTCGGGGTGAGATACATTGATTGTTTTTACTTATGGACGCAAGTAACTCTTTCTTTTAAATGATTGCGGATTAGCCTAAGTAGCAATAATCCACTATGCCCAAATTATCGTGAACCGTTCATTACTTTGTGTAAGCGCATGTGTTCTAAATAGATCTATTAGGATTGACATCCCCATCCAGGATTGGTGCCAACAAGGCCAACGAACGTATACCATATCGGATTTAGGGTGTTACGGATTAAACACCTACTAGGGTACTTTGATTTCATTAAATTGCATACATACTTTGTTGAAGCTTCGGTATCATGAGCCTAGTACAATCGTGATTACTTTCGTGAATATTGTATGTGTTACAATAGCCATGCCTTACTAAATCTTGCTATCTAACTTTACTTACTTTCTTAAACATATGAACTCACCAACTTTATGTTGACATATTAAGCAAGTATTTCTCAGGTATAACTTGTATGGAAATTTAGGAAGTGCATTGGAGTCTGCATTCATCAAGGATACTTTTCATGGATTTTCTCTTGAAATAAATCGTCCTCGTTGTATTAAAGATTTTGATTTTCTCGTGATGCAAAGTCATGGGACCACTTGCAAAAACTTATTTATTTTTAAATGAATCAACGAGGATATCTTTTAAAACGACTCATATAGAGGTCGTTCTCTTATATCTTGTGCTTGTGTATTTTGAAGTAACACCCCCAGTTACCTATTCCGTTGCTGCCTATTTTGGGGGTGTTAAACCAACCCACCCAAATGATTCACACAATTACTCTCAAAATCCTAATAATTTTGATAGTGATGATGAAGATGAAGAATCAGCACCTCAACCTAAACCTCAAAAACCAAAACCAGTCAAAGAAACACCAATACCCAAACCATATAAACCACGAATCCCATATCCTCAACGCCTTTGAAAAGAGAAAATGGAAGCCCAATACAAAATTCCTCGATATTATTCGAGCCGTTCGAATCAACGTACCTCTTGTCGATGTCTTGGCAGGGATGCCAAATTATGGCAAATTTCTCAAAGAACTTGTCAGCAACAAGCACAAGCTTGAACAAATCTCATCCGCTTTCCTTAGCGATGAAAGTTCAGCTATGATTCAAAACCAAGTTCCACTTAAACTCAGAGACCCCGGAAGTTTCCTTATTCCTTGCACATTCAGCAAAACTTTCTCTTGCAACGCCTTGGCCGATCTTGGCACTAGCATCAATCTTATGCCATATTCTCTATATGCAAAACTATCTCTAGAAACTCTCAAACCAAAAAAATGAGCATAAGATTAGCAGACCGATCATTTCAATACCCTATTAGAATAGCTAAAAATATGCTGGTCGAAGTTGGTAAGTTCACTTTCCCCGTGGATTTTGTTATTCTCGAAATAGAAGAAGATAGTAAAGTTTCTCTTATCTTAGGGAGACATTTCCTTCATACTGCAGATGCAATAATTCAAGTTATACAAAAACAACTCAATCTTGGAGTTGGCATGGAACGAATGACTTTTTCATTCGACTTCGCGATGAAACACTCCTATTTTAATGATGATACATGTTTCAGAATTGAAATCATTGATGAAATCTTAGAAGAAGATTTTGATGCTTTTCTCGAGGAAGGAAGTGAAATCCTTTATTCCTTCGAAGGAACTCCTCTCAAAGATAAAATCTTTGCCGAATTTGATGAATTCATTGCTATGAATATCGAAGAAAACTTTGAATCTGAATCTAAAGAAGAAGAAATTACCTTTAAAAAAATCACCTTTGATACCGATTATAAAATCAAGAAATCTCTCGATGAACCTCCAACGGATCTTGAACTCAATGCAAACCGCTTCCTGATCACCTAGAATACATGGCTTGATCAAGAGTTGAGATAAAGAAGTGTATGTGTATGTGCAATTTAAATTGTATGGAGAAGAAGGTGAATAGTAAATATGTGGTGGCGAATGTTTTGAAAAGATATGAAACATCTTGGTTGGGAATGTAGGGAACATAGAGGTACAGCAAGTACAAGAGAAGTACATTGTGTAAAGGAATGTGAGTTGGCATCGTTGAGGTTTATTTGGTGAAGGTTTATGTGAAGGAAGGTGTTTATGTTTGAAGAGTGTTTAAGAAGATAAGTAAGAAATTAATGATGATTAGGATGAAATCAAAGGATTGATTTGGGTTAATAATCACATTGCCAATAAGATAGAAAAGAGTGGGCAAGTGTGATTATGATATGGTTTAAGGAAGAATGTGTTTGGAGTGTGTGTAGAAGAATGAAATCACTTGTTTGGGGTAAGAAGGGTAAATAAGTGATTAGATATAATGGGTTGTAGGAGTGTATAGAGGAAGTAAGAACTTGTACATGTAAGGAAGTGTAAACAAGTGATTAGATATAATGGGTTGTAGGAGTGTATAGAGGAAGTGAGAACTTGTACATGTGAGGAATACATGTGTGTTTGTAAAAACATTTATCGGAAAGAAAGTGAGAAAAGTCAAAGTATGATTAACTTCCAAATACCACAAACTCAATTAGTCATTTAGACTTTAATCCATGATAATCAACAATGGATTTGATCACTAATCATCTAGATGCAAAAAAGCTAAGTGATTTGCATCTTATGTAAAGCATATCCCATAACAGGAAAGGACGTGTTTACGCAAAGTGACCTTTTACTTAGTTTGACCAATATGGGAGTCAAACCCGTTACATGATTAGGATCAATTGTAAATCCGAGCAACAATGGATTTGATCATTAATCACTTTGATGCAAACAATATAAGTGCTCTGCATCATAAGTAAAGCATATCCTATAACGAGAAAGGATGCATTTACGCAAAGTGACCTTTGACTTGGTTTGACCAAAACAGGAGTAATGCCCGTTATATGATTAAGATTATCGTAAATCCGGATTAAGGTCAAATGAGAACTTTCATTTGTTGGTATATTGAAAATATTACCATACTAGGTTTAGAAAGAAGTTTCAGCCTTGGCTAGAGGCGTTTGATAAAAGATTTGAGTTGGCGTTTTATGGAAAAAACGAGAGGATTCGTTTTTGCTCCTCTCTAAGTCTAAACCTCATTTGGAGTGTTCTCAAATGTTCAAATATCATGGACATACCTTTATTGAAGTTTTCACATGTGTCGGGTAAGAGGAAAGCCGACAATTGTTAAATCCGCAAAACGAATTTCGCGTATGGCGCGCTAGTATTACGCTGCTGCGTCCCTAGCGCGCCAGATGGTGAAATTTGGTTTTCCAGATTTAAGCTACCGTTTGTGATTTTACGTTTTGCGAATATTTATTTGTCATCGTTAAAACATAAAGAAGATTCTAGTCAATGTTGCACCAACAATGTCTAACCTCGAATGGAAAAAATGATTCTTGATGTGATGAAGAAGAATCCGATAAATCTTTTTAATTCCTCATCCACACCAGCAGACACTCTCAGTGAATACGAGCTAAAGCACAAACTTTATGATATGATGCAACAAAGTCATTCATTTGTTGCTCATGACAAGCACCTCGAATTATACAACGCTTTGATGAATTCAATGGGTATTGATGAACTTGTTGCAAAGGGTGAACTAGATATTACGCCATCTCAACACAAAAGAACTCACGATGATTAGGATCCTCCTGGAGATCATGTAGGGAAGACAAGAAATAGAATGCGAAAAGGTTCTCGTAGATCATCGTCCAAGAAAAGCAAAGCTCAACAAGACACTTCACACTATTAAAGAGTTGAAGATGCTAAAGAACCAAGGCAGGAAGAAGAGCAAGTACATGAGGTACAGTCTGATATTTCTAGTAAACTTAATCCCGTTTGGTTTCAGAAGACAGCTAAGGAACTTCCAGAACAAAGCTGGTTTAATGAGCTTGTTGACGCTAAGGAAGAGCTAGAGGAAAACGAGCTTCAAAATGGTTCAGTAATCAGGTTTGGAAAATGTATGAAGAAATTCCTTAACAAATATAAGATCACAAAAGAAGACTTGAAATGTCTAACATTTGAGCTCCTCAAGGGAAGATTCAAGAACATTGTCGAGCTAGAGTACACCTTGGAACAGTGCCACCTTTCATTGACAGACAAGATTGATTGGACTAATCCTATAGGAAATAGATTTCATGATGATCTGAGCCAACCATTACCTTTAGTAGGACCTCCTGGTAGAAAGAAAATACCAATAAGCTACTTCTTCAACCACGACTTGGAATACTTGAAGTATGGGAATGAAGAAAAGAAGTATGCTCTTTCAGTATCAAAGATCAAGGCTGCCAGATATGAGGATGAAGGGATTAAAGAAATGATCCCGTATCTATAGAGCCCCAGCATTCAAAAGTACAACAAAGATGTTGAGTTGGGAATTCATCACTGGCTTCCTAATCGCCAATGGTTCTACAAAGGAAATATCAGACACAAATCACGTCATAAAGTCTACTCAAAGCTCAACATCATCAGAATTCGAAGTATTAAAGTTAACAAGAAGTATGGATACACTTATTTGGAGGATATAGTGGTTAAAAGAAAATATTAGAAAGAGTATATGTTTGTAGAGGTTTACTTCCCACACTTGAACCAAAATGACATTGAAGACTTGTACCTGCTCAAGATTCAGAACAAGATTCATAACTGTGGAAACTAAAAGGGGGGTTGAATAGTTTACAGGTCAATTAACATTTTAAATTTTACTTTTAAAATTTTATAGGTCAATTAACATAACTGTGGAAACTAGAAGAGGGGTTGAATAGTATATGCTCAATAAATCAACAATATGAACTAATCAATATACCTATCTACTTGTAATAATGATACAAACAATAAATGAGAAACATAAGAAATATAAAGAGATAAGGTAAAGAACGATCAAACCAAGACACCAAGATTTATAGTGGTTCGGCTATGAAGCTCCTCTTCGCCCTACTCCACTCCTCGAGTATCCGACTCGAGATTTCACTATGTCAACAAGCTCCCTTTAGGCGAAGAAAACCGTTTACACGTCGCTTACGTTATTTTCTGACACTAAGCTAAATGTCAAGTCCTAATCTTAGCTAGAACCAATCTACCACTTCACAAACACTACCCAATCACAAGATCTACACTATTGGATCTACACACTATTCGAATCACACAATCACACAAGATAATCAAAATAGAGTTTTGAATCTTAGAAGAAGAGAAGAGAAATCACTAATATATACCACTTCATTTCTTGGCGAACACGAGTGTTCTTCTATTGCACTTGATAAAAGAAGGAAGAAGGTAGAAGATGATGGGGAAACTAGAAGGGGGGGTTGAATAGTTTACAGATTCGTTTTCGTTTTAAAACTTTGCTTTTAAAATACTTAGATTCAAGTAGTATGTTTAACCAACCAACGATATGAATCAACCAAGTAAATATCTAAACTAATAACAATCACTACAATTATAAAGAGATAAGAGAAGGAACAATCAAACCAAGATTCCAAGATTTATAGTGGTTCGGCTACGAAGCTCTTCTTTGCCCTACTCCACTCCCCGAGTATCCAACTCGAGATTTCACTATGTCAACAAGCTCCCTTCAGGCGGAGAAAACCGTTTACACGTCGCTTATGTTATTTTCTGACACTAAGCTAAATGTTGAGTCCTAATCTTTGCTAGAACCAATCTACCACTTCATAATCACTACACGATCACTAGATCTACACTATCGGATTTACACAATATCCGAATCATACAAATACACAAGATAATTACAATAGAGATTTGATACTTAGAAGAAGAGATGAGAGATCTCTAATTAACACTTCGTTTCTTGGAGAATACGAGTGTTCTTCTCTTGCACTTGAATGAGAGGGAAAAGATGAGAAGAAGAGATTAGATCACTTGAAACAAGCTGAAGAGATGTTAGTGATCAAGATACTTAGTGAGAGAAAGAAAGTTTTTAGAGAGAGAAAGAAGTGTGAGAAAATTCGTGCAAAGAGGTCTAATTTTCTACAAGGAATAAAGCAGTATTTATAAGAAGGAAAACCCAACGGTCATTGGCGGCGGTCCCGACGGTCCCAAATATATAAGAGGGCCGCCAGGCCTATAAGGGGGCCGCCAGGTAGACCACGCTCCCTTTTTTGTCTTTTTGTGGGGAAGGTTGTATATGGTATAGAAGCTTCCGTTTAGGGGAGGGGGGGATTTGAATTTTAAATTTTAAGTTTTTAATAAAACTTTTCTTTTAAATAGAAAATAATTTATATAATTAATTTTGTGAAATTCTTTTGTAAAAATGTAATGGATAAGAGGTTGTGCCACGTATACCTCCTCATTGATAAAACCGTCCAGGAATGCATTTTTTACATCCATTAAGAGTCTAAACACAAGCATAGCCAATATATCCTACATTGATCAATCTACAACTGGGCATAATTTCCAATCATATACGCTGCCCTCTTTTGATGATATACCTTTCAACAACCTACCATTATTTCGAGAAACAATACCATTCTCGTCTAACTTATTTCTAAATACCCACTTAGTTCCTATAAGTTCATATGCCTAGGTTATGAAATAACTCCCAATCGGTCGTGCAAGCAATGAATTGATTAATTCTTCTTGCATATGGGACATAATCTAACAATCACCGTTAAGCTTTTCAGTCACAATCTTAGGTTCTATAGTTATATAAAACACACAAAAAGAAGTTACTGTTTTGTTTGACTGTGATCTAAGGGGTCTTTGGTTAAGGTTCGCTATACATTTCTTATGTTTTCCTAATTCCTAAATATTGACTATTTCGTCAATCTCTAAAGTTTCATCCACAATGTCATTTTCTAGGTTTTTCTTTTCGGTAACCTTAATTGCTTCTTCTTCATCTAAGTCATCATCCACCAAGGGTGATGTCTTAGAGGGTGGAGGAGTTTCATCAAATGTCACGTTGAGTGATTCTTTGACTTTCCTAGTGTGTTTATTTAGGATGATGCATGCTTTACTATTTTGAGAGTAATCTAAAAAGATACATTCGTATGACTTTGGGTCAAACTTTGTAAGGTAGTCTTTTGTGTTTAAAATGAATCACTTGCTTCCAAACACTCTAAAGTAATCTAAAGTAGGTTTCCTACCTCTTAAAAATTCGTAGGGTGTTTTTCCTAAGATAGCTCTAATTAGGATTCGGTTAAAAATGTATGTTGAAGTGTCTACTGCGTTACACCAAAAATTTTGTGGTAATGATTGATCATTCAACATAGTCCTACTCATTTCTTGAAGTGTCCTATTTTTCCTTTCAACCACACCATTTGATTAAGGAGTGCGTGGAGCCGAGAAGTTATGTGTAATTCCATTGGCATTATAAAACTCTCCAAATTGCACCTCATTATCAAATTCCCTACTGTGGTCGGTTCTTATTGACACTATTGTACATCCTAATTGGTTTTGAATTTTCTTACTAAATATTTCGAATTGATCGAAAGCTTCGGTTTTGTCCTCAAGGAATCTAGTCCAAGTATACCTAAAATAGTCATCTACTATGACTAAGGTGTAGCGGTTTCCTCCGTAACTCTATACGGCGGATGGACCGAAGAGATCCATATGAAGGAGTTCTAAACATCTAGTCATTGAGACTATATTCTTAGCCTTATGACTAGCATGAGCTTGCTTTCCAATTTTGCAAGCATAACAGAAGTGTTGATCAAACTTAAGCTTAGAAGTTTCTAACTAATTCCTTATATGCTAACGATTGAATGAGACACATATTTATGTGACCTAATCTCCTTTGCCACAACGTGGAGTTTTTATCAATCGTTGCTAGACAAATTTTATCTTTAGGCTTATTTCTTAATTTTCATCACATATAAGCCTTTCTTCCTAATACCTCTACCTATGACCTTACCATCCTCAGTGATTTCACTATCATGTTAAGAGAAGGTTACTGTACAGTTATTATCACAAATTTGTCCTATACTTAACAAGTTAAATCTTAAGTTATCTACATGCTCTACATTATCTATTTTAAGAGAGTCATTTGAAATCGTACCTTTGCCAATGATGTTACCGCGAAGATTACTACCAAAAATAACATTACCTTCGTTGTATGCCTTGTAGCTTGAGAAGAGCTTTCGGTTACCCGTCATGTGTTTGGAGCATCCGCTATCCTTTATTCACTCATCGGGTTCCAAGTCAACTCTAAGCATATCTATATATATATAAGGCAACACCTCAAACATTTGATCCCTAATATCTCATGGGTCCAAAGTTGTTAGTGCTAAACATACATTGCATTTGATGCAATTGGTTGGGATGTGGAAATGGAAGACACATTTCCCATGACATGTAACTTTGTTATGAGAAATTGTTCCAAGTTACAGGAAAACCGCGAGGTTGATTTTATCGACCAATGTTTCTTTTTGGTTGTGGTGTATTAGGACGATGATAATTATTTATGACTCTTCTAGGTGGTGGAGTTTTTGATCTAAAATTTGGTTTTGAAAATCCAACTCTAGGTTTTGACAATGGCTTATAGAATTGCTTAACTTCATTATCACTAGCAACGGGAACTCTTACATTGTTTACTATTATGTGTTTTGGTCTAGGACCCAAAATAGATTTTTGAAAAGACACACTTTTCTCAGATCCAGGTGTGGTTCCTGGTGGCGGTCCCATATTTGCTTTGGGGGCCGCCTGCACATTAAGGGGGCCGCCCATATTTATGGGACCTCCATCAGGGGACACCTTTTTCTGAGCTTTCATAAATTTTATTTCCTTAGTTCCACTAGATGATGCTTCAAATGAATTAAACCCTAAACCTAACTTTTCACCAGAGGGTTTTTGATTATTTAATATTTCATTTAAGCAATGTGTGCTCTTTTCAAACTTGGTTAGTTTAAGAGCTTCCTCTTTAAGCTTTTCATTTTCAATTTTAAGCATATGACATTTTACACATTCGAGATCAACTTCCTTGTTTTTCTCAAGTGTAGATACTTTTTCTTTTAGAATATTAATTTCCTTTTCTAAGCTATCTCTAGTGGATTTTAGTCTTTTATTTTTAGTGATTATCTTTAAACTTATTTTGCACAGTTTATCATATTCATTTTCTAATATTAAATCATCTATTGACGAGTTTTCAACACTAAAGTAAGAGGATTCAGAACATACCTCACTTGATGCTTGAGCTACTATACACGTTTCATTATTGACTTTCTCATCATCTTCTTTACCACTATCACTCCAAGAACCTCTGATGAATGCTCTTTGGTTCTTGTCTTTCGGTGGTTTTGGACATTCTCCAATAAGATGATTCGAGTCGCCGCATCTAAAACATTTTCAATCACTTTTACCGTTCTTGTCATCATGGCTTCTTTGGAATGTCTTTTTGTCGTTCTGAGGTTGTCTCACGAATCTATCTCTTCTCTTAAAGAACTTCTTGAAGTCTCTTACCGCCATGGCGTATTCTTCGTCTTCACTTCCAGAAGTCAAACACTCTTCATCACTAGATTCTTTCTTAGCCTTTAAAGCAAGAGATTTCCTTTTAACTTTTGCTTTGACTATCGGAATCTTTCTTGATGATCATTTCATGAACTTTGAGGTCCCCGATAAGTTCATCAAGAGATAGTGATGTTAAGTCTTTCAACTCTTAAATTGTTGTGACATTTGCTCTCCATTTAGGATGTAGAGCCCTAAGAAATTTCCTAACATAGTTCTTACTAGAATAACCTTCATCAAGAGCTTTTAGACTAGTAATAATAGTATTAAATCTAGCAAAAGCACTATCTATAGATTCGTCTTTAGAAAGACGAATTTGTTCATATTGTTGTTGAACCAAAAGGTCGATTTATTATCTTTGACTTGGACTATTACATTGGTGGTGTGATTAACAAATGTTTCCAAATTTCTTTTGCTAGTATTACACATGAAATTGTCTTTAATATCTTTCTAGACAAAGCATTTTATGAATAAACCATTTTTGCTTCTTTATTTTTCGTTAGGTCTCTTTTTAAGATTCATCGTTTGTTTTTCAAAATGGATTAACTCGTCTATTTGCGTTTTCCGGAATTTTGTGTGAATGGGTTGAAAATCACTGTTGGTAATAACATGCCAAAGATCTAGATCTTTTAATTTAACATATGTTAGCCTCAAAATATTGAGTCGAACAAGGAAGCTTGGCTACTAATTATGGAAGCTCAGTCTTTAACTAATTATGTGTTGTAATAGGCTATAAAGGGTAATCGGGCTCGTTTATGTAATCTAATTGGTCACGTGTATCGGGCTTAAGCCCAACCAAAACTCGAGCCCGGCCCATGTTAGAAAAGCTAGGCGTCCAACATATGATGTCTAACTATAAATACCCCTCTCCAATGATGGAGAGGGTGTTGGTTCATTTTGTATTTTTCACTAGTAATCAACCATTCTCATTTTTCTCTCTACTTTCTCTCTTTAACTTCTCTCTAAACTTCTTCATATCTTCTTTCTATTTTTCTTCTTTATTTCGTGCTACTAGTAATGAAGTGAAGTGATTACGGGTTACCGACACTTGGTATCAAGAGCCTCGGGTAGATTCATGTTTGATTTATGGTTAAATAAGCTCAAATTAGTGGCTTATTGTGAAGAAAAAGCCCACGGCTTAATTGGTGTTTTGCTTTTTGGTTTGCTAAGCTTATTCTTTCCTTGTTCTACTAGTTAAACAGGTTATATGGTTACCATTTCATGCATTAAATAAGCTTCTAGATAGATTTTTAAGCTTAAAAGGTTCGGCTTATTTTTTAGTTCTAAGTGGCGGTTTGGTTTATTATTAAAGAATCACAGGGAAAAAACGTGTTCTTTATCCTACCCACTTAGTTTTTAAGCCTAAACAGCTTATTTGATTAGTTTGTAGCTTATTAAAGTCCGCTTATTTTGTGATTCTTAGTGGCGGATTGGTCTATTGAAAAGGACTTGTGTTGTTTGTTTGCCAATTTAAGCAAAGAACAAAAAAAACCAAGGACACATAACGGTTTAACATTAGAAAACGACTTGTACTATTTTTAACTTATTATAGCATCGGTTTGCATAGTACTTGTGGCGGTTTACTTAAAAAAACCGTAGCGGTTTGATCTAAACTCTAGGCAGCGGTTTGGACATACAGGTAGCGGTTTGTGTATTTTCTTGGTCAAATAGAAAAGTTACTCCACCCATTTGAAAACACCGTAGCGGTTTGGTGATTTAGAGGTAGCGGTTTGATAAATTTCCAATGGTAGCAGTTTGTTAAATGTTTGTTAAGCCAGCGGTTTGACATATTTCCCTTGGCAGCGGTTTGTTAATGATTTTAGGTAGTGGTTTAACAGATTTTGTTGGTGGCGGTTTGCCATACATAAGTGGTAGCGGTTTATCCCACTGATCAAACTACCGAAAATCAATTTCGGTTAACCATTTTCGGTGATCCATTTTTGGTACAGTGGCCATTTTTTATGAACAAGTTTTGCACTTCTAGACTTTGGACTTTAAACGACAATTAATTTACCTTCACAAACCAAGAACCACAATAAAAATCAAGGACTTAAAAGAAATTAATCATACTTAAATAAACCTTAATCTCATTCAATTTACATTCACGGTTTTTCTATTGATTTTGTAAAATCCCGTGAAAGACTCAATTCTTTTCTCGGTTTAAATCATTGACTTGTAAAATTCCGTGGACGTTAATTACATTCATTTAACCATAACTTCAATCACAACACATCTACTTAAGATCCTACAAATCATTTTTCACTTCGTACATCCAGAAAAAATGGAAACAAAAGATACTTTATCTCGAGTTCGAAGTCTGAAGATCACCAAAATAACAAATGCAACAATTCAACAAATTCAAACAAAGCAAAAAAGGAGTTGGCTGGTCATCTTTTCGACCAACTTCATTCAAACCAGCTTTTTCAAACTACGACTTAAAAGGAACTCGAACGATCTTCATGTGGTGTCAAACGCTTATTTGCGACACTCGATTGGTCATAAGATGTGGGAGACTTTCATAGGCAAATGTTCCTAAACATGCGATCATCTAGAAAAGCAACTGACAAAAGATGAATTCAAGAGAATGGTTCCATGGCAGGCTTTTTAAGTACTCGAGGACACAGGTTTAGTGTTCTCATAAGTCACGCGATTTTATTTGTGATGATGAATATGTTGTAATGACACGCAACTACTTTCTAAAATACACTCAACTTGAGATTCCAGAATTCCGTGATACACTGATCCAACACATAGAATCTGTTAAGAAGTCGATTGATAAAAGAGCACCACATAAAATAGAGTATGACAGCTAAGTGAATGAAAGATAGATGCAGATTTATAGGTAAGAAAGGTTGATACGAGTAATGCATTGGATGCTAGTTTGGTTTGATCTGAATAAAGAAAGTAGTAGGACAGATATCAAAAGAGTAAGGATACAAGCAGCAGTTCTAGGGAATGTGGTAGATGTGGATGATGAATATCAAAAAACTGTATTATGACGAAGGCCAATGGTGAAGGTACAAACTGACTGCTGAAATTAATATACTTGCTACATGACTACAACATGATGAGCAACCTGAATTCAATAATGAAGGAAAGGTTGACCAGAATGATAAAAAATGTCATGACACATGTCCTTTGCCTGCTAAAATAACTGATAACCAGACAACAGAACTCTCAAATCAATCCCTTGAATCTGAAAATATTTGTCTCAAAAAGATCGTTGCCCAAATTTAAAAAGATTTTTTAAGAATGGAAGCACATTGTGTTAATCTTGAACTTAAATATCAAAATCAAGCTTTAAAAGAAGGGCAACATGGTTAATTTTCGAAAGTAAAAAGTAAAGAAGCCAAGGTTAAACATGACATAGATGTAATTGAAACAATAAACATCGAATTGAAACATAAAATGGCAAAATTACTTAAGGAAAATTAGACTTTGAAAAGGCATTACAAAGAACTGTCTGGTTCTATCAAGACAACAAGAGCTAAGACCATAGAACACACAACTTCTTTGATTGCTCAAAATACTGAGTTCAAAGTCAAAACTCGGAAAAAAAAGGATTTGTCAAAAATTGTAGTATTAAAAAATGAGTTAAGAAAATTAACAGGAAATAGTGTGAATACTAAGTTTGCAAAATCACCAATCTTAGGGAAACCGGTTTTAGAACCACATAGAAACCAATCAGTTGTTAGAAAACTGACTGCGTCTAAGTCTGAGCGACCTAGAATCTCAAAACCATGGTTTGCCTCCCAAGTTGATGTGAACAACGATTTGCCAAAACCAGTCACTACGCATTATTTGCCTAAGGGGAAAGAATCTGCTTGTGCAAAACCTCATCACATGATTGCACCTGGCTCATCTAGGTATAGCTCAAATGACATGGTTCATAATCACTACCTAGAGGAAGCTAAGAAACAGACACAGGAAATAGGCAGGAATTCCAAAACTAGTGTGATGCCTTCTGCTAGATCACAAAGTACAGCTAATGGTAGCAAACCAAAACCTAGGATCAATAACCAAAAGTCTAGGAATTGGCCTGCATCTAAGAGTAGTTGCGTCACGACAAAGACTGTGCCCATAGCAGAACACTCTAGGAATTCTAGAAATTTTTCTGACTCCAAACATTTTGTTTGCTCGACATGTCAGAAATGTGTCTTTAATGCAAATCATGATCATTGTGTAACAAAATTCCTGAATGAGGTCAACTCGCGTGCTAAGGTTCCATCCAATAAGACAACGAACAGAAACAAACCCGTAGAGCAAATAAGTGTTGCAAAGAAACCAGAAAGACAGATCCCAAAAGGACATAGGTTTTCAATAAAAAAGACTTCCGTTGTGCATGAGAAAACAATGACTCCTAGATCTTGTCTTAGGTGGAAACCGACGTTGAATTTTCAATGCCAGTGGTCTTTGGTGGGGTTCCTACTGAAAAGGATATTCCCATCTAGCCCAAACCATGGTTGATAGTGAACCCACAAATGGTTTCAAATGACGATTATCACTAACTAATAGGACTGCGAAACTAACTTTGATGTCTATGCAAGGTACTCTTAACTTAAGTGCAGGTACATCTTTCAATCCTAAAAAGGAAGGACTCAGAGTTTGGTTGCTGAAAAGACTGATATCTCAGAAACAAGGGCTTCAAGAATTTAATCTATTGATAAAAGCAATGGCTTCTGATCATAACAGTTCAGAACTCGAAATTCACGGAACATCAATGAACCGTCTAGTTCAAAGCTAGTTCCAAAAGTTGTTCCTCTAGCAAACAAGACAGCTTACCATCACGACAAGAGTTGGAATTACTATTCCACAGCACATGGACGAAATGCTAAGGTCCCTACATGTAAATATTTTATATAATAACCAAATTACAAAAAATAAAAATTTCAAAAGAAAATAATACAAAAATGAAAAATTTTCCAAAAAAGAATATTTCGGGGGGGGAAAAACCAATGTCTCCTTGAATCGATAACATTTACGTACCTAGAAATGTTGATTAACATCATATACGGGCGTGTAAATGAAGTTGCGAGCAAGAGTTTTTAATATGTCTTTTTAAAAAACATGTCATTTTTAATTTTCTTTCTGACTTAGTAACTCGTCTCAGATATGCAACTCAGACCCGAACGAACAAAGGAAGAGTGTAGTTTCAGTGCCACTTACCTTAGCGTTAGAAGAGATGTCTTCTAACATCGATTGTCTTTAAAAAAGTTTGCAAACAAATTTTTTCAAGAATTTCTCACTGACAATTCATAATCTTTCAAAATTGTGTGTTAACACTCCATCCCTCATAAAGTTTTACAAGACAATTCTTTTACAATTGGTGTCATTTTCAAAATGAGTCAATGTTTGAGGGCAAGATCTTTACTAAACTTTCAGCCTCAATATGAAACGATCACTCTGAATAGTGATAGGGTTACAAAATAACCTTGAAGGTATGAATATTAAAGATATACTACTAACATTATGCCCTAGAACCTCCTTTTATACACCAAGGAGTCCTACAAGGCTTACAATACTTTCCTAACTTATCATGATCTTTTCTATAAACAAACGTAATCTCCTAAACAAATAAGTTATACATATCTTCTTTACAAATAACTAATACTTATCTTCGTAAGTATTCTTGTTCTCCAATCAATCTTTGATCTCATCTTTGTCAGCATAATCCTTCTAGCAGTAGTAATCACTCAGCAGTTGTAACTGAGCACAAGTAGTATTAACCACTTAGAAGTTTACTCTAGCAGTATTAACATACACTAGCAGTACTAACTTTTGTACTAGCAGTAGTAACTACTTAGTATATTTTCAGTCTTCATCTCTGAGCAATCTTAACTTCTACTAGCAGCAGTAACTTTATACTAACAGTACTAATTATACTAACAGTAGTAACTAGCAGTAGTAACTTTTATACTACCAGTACTAACTACTTAGCATAATTTTCATTAGTATTACCAGCAGCACTAAGTTATGCTTGACAACACTAATATATACCTGAGCAGCAGTAACTCTAAGAATCATCTTGAAGTCTTTTAATCCCAACAATCCTCCCCTAAACTTGATGTTCATCATCTGAATCTTCAAGTTTCTTCATTAAAGATCTTTACCATCATCAGGAGGATGCATTCAAACACTTCATTGACCCTTTTTCCTGCTTTGTCATGAGCTTGAGCAGTTGATAACACATCTCATTCTAATGGTCAGCTTGAAGCTTCTTGTTCAGCATGTTTGAGATTGTTATTGGTGTAAGGGGATATCTTTTCTCAACCAACATAAAAATATGTAGATTTTTAAACCTCACAAAATGCACTCCACAGTTATCAAACAGCTTCCAAATAGTCACTTTGTATCCCTTCAATCCCCTTGATTAAGGAATCTATCTTTGATATTCTTTGACTTTCAATGCATATCTACATGAAAATCTTCTAGCTTTTAATTCTTCCATATGTAGAATACCAAAGTGTCATATTAATCCCTTCTGTTTCATTCATCTTCCTATAAGCACATGTAGTTTTGTAATCATCAAATCTCTAAACCCAACATTTTATTTCTTTAGTTCCACTAGATGATGCTTCAAATGAATTAAATCCTAAACCCAATTTTTCACCCGAGGGTTTTTGATTACTTAACATTTCATTTAGACATTTTGTACTCTTTTCAATTTTATTTAATCTAGTGACTTCCTCTTTGAGTTTTTCATTCTCAATTTTAAGCATATGACACTTTACACATTCGAGATCAACTCTCTTGTTAATCTGGAGTGTAGACACTTTTTCCTTTAGAACACTAAGTTCTTTTTCTAAATTATTTCTAGTGGCTTTTAATCTTTTGTTTTTAGTGATTATCTTTAAACTCATTTTGCACATTTTGTCATATTCATTATCTAGCACTAAGTCATCTATTAACGAGTTCTCATCACTAAAGTAGGAGGATTCGGAACATACCTCACTTGATGCTTGAGCTACTAGACACGTTTCGTCATTGACTTTCTCATCATCTTCTTCACCGCTATCACTCCAAGAACCTCCGACAAATGCTCTTTGGTTCTTGTCTTTCGGTGGTTTTGGACATTCTCCAATAAGATGATTCGGGTCGCCGCATCTAAAGCATTTTCTATCACTTTTACCGTTTTTGTCGTCTCGGCTTCTTTGGAACATCTTTTTGTCGTTCCGAGGTTTTCTCACGAATCTACCTCTTCTCTTGAAGAACTTCTTGAAGTCTCTTACCGCCATGGCGTATTCTTCGTCTTCACTTCCGGAAGTCGAACACTCTTCATCACTAGATTCTTTCTTAGCCTTTAAAGCAAGAGATTTCCTTTCAACTTTTGCTTTGACTATTTCAGAATCTTTCTTGATGATCATTTCATGAACTTTGAGGTTCCCGATGAGTTCATCAAGAGATAGTGACGTTAAGTCTTTCGACTCTTCAATCGCCGTGACCTTTGCTCTCCATTTAGGATGTAGAGCCCTAAGAAACTTCCTAACATAATTCTTGCTAGAGTAACCTTCATCAAGAGCTTTTAGACTAGTAATAATAGTATTAAATCTAGCAAAAGCACTATCTATAGATTCGTCTTCGGAAATGACGAATTGTTCATATTGTTGAACCAAAAGGTCGATCTTATTATCTTTGACTTGACTATTACCTTGGTGGGTGATTAACAATGTTTTCCAAATTTCTTTTGCCGTATTACACATGAAAATTCTTTCATATTCTTTTCTAGGCAAAGCATTATAAATAACCATTTTAGCTTCGTTATTTTTCGCAAGTCTCTTTTTAAGATCATCACTTTGTTTTTCAAAAGGGATAACCTCATCTAATTTGGTTTCCGGATTTTGTTCAATAGGTTGAAAATCACCGTTGGTAATAACATGCCAAAGATCTAGATCTTTTGATTTAACATATGTCTCGAATCTATTTTTCCAATAAATAAAACTATCACTTTCAAAAAGTGGTGGTCTTTGCATAGATTGCCCTTCTAGATATTTGTCGGAATCCATAGATCGATCCAAGCTTTAAAATACAGTATATTTTAAAAATCTTGAGTGACCTTGGCTCCTGATACCAATTGTGGAAACTAGAAGGGGGGTTGAATAGTTTACAGGTTCGTTTTTGTTTTAAAAGTTTGCTCTCAAAATACTTAGATTCGAGTAGTATGTTTAACCAACCAACAATATGAATCAACCAAGTAAATATCTAGACTAATAGTAAATAACAATCACAACAATATAAAGAGATGAGAGAAGGAACAATCAAACCAAGATGCCAAGATTTATAGTGGTTCGGCTACGAAGCTCTTTTTCGCCCTACTCCACTCCCCGAGTTTCCCACTTGAGATTTCACTATGTCAACAAGATCCCTTCAGGTGGAGAAAACCGTTTACACGTCGCTTACGTTATTTTCCGACACTAAGCTGAATGTCGAGTCTTAATCTTAGCTAGAACCAATCTACCACTTCACAATCACTACACAATCACTAGATCTACACTATCGGATTTACATAATATCCAAATCACACAAATACACTAGATAATTATAATAGATATTTGGTACTTAGAAGAAAAGAGGATAGATCTCTAAATAACAATTCATTTCTTGACGAATACGAATGTTCTTCTCTTGCACTTGAATGAGAGGGGAGATATTAGATCACTTGAAACAAGATCTATGAATGTTAGTAATCAAGAGATTTAGAGAGAGAAAGAAGATTTTTAGAGAGAGAAAGTTATATGAAAATTTCGTGCTAAGAGGTCTGATTTTCTGCAAGGAATAGAGCAGTATTTATAGGCAGGAAAATCCAACGGTCACTGGGGGCGGTCCCGGTGGTCCCAGATATATCTGGGGGCCGCCAGGCCTATAAGGGGGCCGCCCAGTAGACTACGCTCCCTTTTTTGTCTTTTTGTAGGGAAGGTTGTATCTGGTATGGAACCTTCCATTTTGGGGGGAAAATTTGAATTTCAAATTTTAAGTTTTTAATAAAACTTTTTTTTAATTAGAAAATATTTTGTATAATTAATTTTGTGAAATTCTTTTGTAAAAATGTAATGGATGAGAGAAAAATATTTTCTTGATCACTAATCATGCTTAATGATTTGTTTGTTCATACCTTAAGTGATTACTAATCTTAGAAATGAAATTTTACGATTAATAATTTGTAAACGTTTAATTTTATCGTAAACGTTTTACATTTTGTTATTATCAAAACGTTGAGAGGTCGAAAAATATAAATAACGTTTTTAGACATTATTTATATTAACACAACTGACCAAACTGAATGTCACAAATGTGGCAAGAATGGTCACTTTGTAAGAGACTGCTGGTCAAAAAAATTCAGTTTCCACATATCAGCCACCCTTTCAACCAAAACCTCTCAATTCCCTTCAGCACAAACCTGAACTAAGGCCTACCAAAGACTTTGAAGCCAAATACAACAAAGTCAAAGCTAAACTGGCTCTCCTGAGTTCAAGTGCTTCAGCCTCTTAAGCCTCTATGGTAAAGAACAAAGGTTTTATCACTAAAGCCTATGAATGGGATGAAGAAGAAGTGTCATCAGATGACAATGAAATAGTGGAAGTAAAAGTACTCATGGCACTAGCTAAAAAAATGATGCTGTTAGCAAAGAAGGTGCCATAAATGGTGAATGGGTAAAGATTTCTATGAGAAAGGTACACACTCTTCTTTAAATGGAAGATAATGATGATAGAAAAGTCTGTCTAGATTATTTGTGTATTGATCTAAATTATGTTGAAGAATAAAGAAGCAATCTTTTGTCAAAACATAAAAATCTTGTTCATGAACTAAATACATGCAAAGAACAGCTTTTTGTATTAAAACAAGCAAAACTTGATTTTCTTACCATGCAGCATGTAAACACTGAAATTCTCAAAGAGAATAAAAACTTAAGAACTGAACTGAAAGAGCTAAAAGCAATCACTGAAACATGGCTTAACAGTTCCAACAAAGTAAATCAGTGTATCAGTGAATAAATCCCCTCTCAAAAGAAGAGAATTCTAGGAGTTGATCAACTCACTGAAGATCCCTCCAGTTCAGGGCAAAAAGACCTAGTCTTTGTAAAATCTTCAGCTGATGACACAAAAGTGACCATACATGGTGTTGAAAGACCCTGGTTGTCTGAAGCTGAAGGTTTTATTCTGCCAAATCATGATACTGGTAAGATACTCTTAGTTGAGTCACAAAGAAACACAACTGATCATTCAGTTGCTGTCACTGACTCTTCAGCGACTGATTATGATTCAACAGATGAATCTTTAGTCTGTAGCAGCCCTCTTCCTCCACTGAAGAAGTTGGATGGTGCTAAACCTATCTCTGGACCTAAGACTATCAAACCAATTTTGAGGTCAAAATCCGCATTCAAAACTAAAGCTGGAAAAAGTATCATAATAAATGAACCATCCTCAGCTCCTGCTAAGGATAACAAAAGCTCTTCAGCTTTAAAGGCTCACTCAGCTCCTGCTGGTAAACTAAAGAGTGTGAAAATTGAAGATGATCCTCCTTTAGCTATTGTAATGAAAGAACTTAACAATCTAAAATTACAAGTTAGCAAGAATCAGTCATCTTACTCCAGAGGTAATCAACCACGATAGGGTCCACAAAATGCACTTCAAAACAAATACAAAACACAATTCAAAAAGAATTGTGATTTGTGTGGCTTAAATAATCATCTCTCTAAAAATTGTTATAAAGTTCTGTTTTGTAAAAAGTGTGAGAAAACTGATCACAGAACTTGTGATCATACTGAGTACACTTCCACTATGAACATGTCTCAGCATCTCAAAAGTCTAAGTAGAGCTTCTTCAAGATCTAAAATCTCAAGACCATCAAAACGCTCTTTCCACCTTGCACACACTGTGGTTGTATAGATCATTTATCCAATGAATGTTTATACTATCCTATATATGGATTATGTGGAAGTTATGACCATGACACAAATGGTCATAATAGGATTATCTCTCTAGAAAGAGAGATCAATCCAAGAAATCCTCAACATACATTCAAAAGATGTGAAGTTTGTGGTAGCCTAACTCATACCACAACTGATCACTATAATATTGAATGATTCAAAAGAGGTGAAGCACTTCAAGCCAAAAAGGCTGAGGCTCTAAAATCAACTAGAGCTAAATCATCAAATGCTAACAGATCCAAGACTCCCACTAAAAGGTGGGTTTCTAAGCAAAACTAACCATTTTGAATGTATTTTTACAGTATGACATCATGAAGCCCGTCTGGTACCTAGACAGTGGATGCTCAAGGCATATGACTGGTGTCAAGAGTTACCTGCATAAATACGTGGAACAGTCAGGACCTAAAGTAGTATTTGGAGATGACTCTACATGCACAACTGAAGGTTATGGCTTTATAAAATGTAATGGCATAGTTTTCACAAAAGTAGCATTTGTTAATGGTCTCAAGTACAATCTAATTAGCATCAGTCAACTCTGTGATGCTAAGTATATTGTTCAGTTTGATGAGAAAAGAGGAACAATTTTCAACTCCAACAAAGAAGTTGTAATGATTGCTCCAAGAGTAAGAGATGTATATGTTTTTGACATGACATCTTCTGCTCAAGAATCGTGCTTCTTTGCCAAAGCTTCTGAAAATCTCAATTGGCTTTGGCATAAAAGACTTGCTCATCTAAACTTCAAAACAATCAACAAACTGGCAAAACAAAATCTTGTTATTGGTCTTCCTTTACTTGTCTACTCAAAGGACAAACCATGTTCATCATGTGAAAAGGAAAAGCATCATAGAGCCAATTTTAGAACAAAACAGACATCTTCTATCAAGAAATGTCTTCATCTTCTTCACATGGACCTATTTGGACCTGTAACTCCTAGGTCCATTAACCATAAAAAATACACCCTTGTCATTGTTGATGAGTACTCAAGGTACACATGGGTATATTTTTTGAAGAAGAAAAGTCAAGCACCTGAAACCATCATGTCCTTCATCAAAAGAATTGAAAATCAAAATGACATCAAAGTCAAACAACTCAGAAGTGACAATGGTACTTAATTCAGTAATAACATTCTTGTCAACTTTTATGACGAAAAAAGGATTTCTCAAAACTTTTCCTCTTCCTACACACCTGAACAAAATGGTGTTTCCGAAAGGAAAAATAGAAGCTGCAAGAACAATGCTTTCAGGATCTGTCTTTTCTAAACAATACTAGGCTGAAGCTGTAGCCACTGCATGCTACACTAAAAACAGATCCACCATTGTAAAAAGACATCTCAAAACTCCTTATGAAATTTTTCATAAGAGAATCCCAAACATCAATTTTCTTCATGTCGTTGGATGTCTAGTTTACATCCACAATCATAAAGATCACTTAAGAAAATTTGATGAAAAAGCTGATGATGGTTATCTTCTTGGATACTCACTTGTTTCCAAGGCATTTAGAGTCTTCAATACTAGAAGACAGCAAACTGAAGAAACCTATCACATCATATTTGATGAAAGCCCTGAGCTATCAAATTCTCAAAACCTTCAGCTGGCAACATCAACATTGCTGAAAATAAAAGATATCCACCTGATGAATATCTTCATCCTTATAAGCCTTCTCAAAGGTATCAAACAAATAGCAATGATGTGTCCTTTATAGAACCCTATGAATGTCCTGAACCAGTTGTCCATGAAACTGAAGTTTCATCAGACCAAAATGGTCTACCTGACCAAAATGGTCAAACTAATCAAAATGATCAAATTGCTCAGACTGATGAAATCTTAAATGATAATTTGTCAGAACATTCCAATCACAACAATGATGAACAAATCATTGATAATCTCCCAAACACTAAAGACAATCAGATCTCTGAACATTTATCCTCTCCAGATTAGGAGGATACTTTAGTATAAAATACAATTCCAATCCCAAATCCATCATCATCCATTCCATCCATGGTCACACCAGCTCCTTAAGACAGATGGTCTCAGGACAAACACATCAAGCTGGTCAATATCATTAGAAATCCAGGAGCTAGAATGCTCACAAGAGCAATGGCCAAAGAACTTAGTGCTGCTTCAGCTCATGAATGTCTCTTTGTAGATTTTCTCTCTAAAGAAGAGCCTAAAAAGGTCTCTAAAGCGCTAAAACATCCTAGATGGGTTGATGCCATGCAAGATGAACTAAACCAATTTGCCAGAACCAAAGTCTAGACATTAGTTCCTGCACCTTATGGCAAAACCATAATTGGCTCAAAATGGGTTTTCAGAAACAAAAGGGATGAAACTGGAATTGTCATAAAAAAACAAGGCAAGACTTGTAGCTCAAGGCTACAATCAGCAAGAAGGCATAGATTATAATGAAACCTTTGCTCCAGTTGCAAGACTTGAAGCAATCAGAATCTTTCTTGCCTTTGCCACATACATGAACTTCACTGTTTATCAAATGGATGTCAAAAGTGCATTCCTCAATGATAAATTAAAAGAAGAAGTCTATGTCAAACAACCTCCACGTTTCGAGAGCAATGAGTTCCCTAACCTTGTCTGCAAACTGGACAAAGCCCTTTATGGACTTAAACAAGCTCCAAGAGCATGCTATGAAACTCTCTTAACCTTTCTCACTGAACACATATTTGTAAGAGGTAAGAAAGACAACACTCTGTTTGTCTACAAAACTCAAACTGATGTGATTCTGGTTTAAATCTATGTTGATGACATTATCTTTGGGTCCACTAGCACAAAATTATGCAAACAATTTGCTAAACTGATGACTCAAAGATATGAAATGAGCATGATGGGTGTCCTCACCTACTTCTTTGGATTCCAAATTAAATAATCTAAAAGAGGCATTTCAATCAACCAAGAAAAATATGTCAAGGATCTGCTAAAAAATATGACATAAATGGCTCATCAGTGAAGACTCCAATGGTACCCCCTAACAACTTTGGACCTGATCTTTGTAGCAAAGATATAAATGAGACTTGGTATAGAGGTATGATTGGATCACTAATGTATCTAACTACAAGCAGACTTGGCATTAAATTCTCAACTTGTCGTTGTGCAAGATATCAAGCAAATCCTAAAGAATCCCACCTTATTGTTGTTAAGAGAATTTTCAGGTACCTAAAAGGTACTCCCAGTCTTGGTCTGTGGTATCTAAAATGTTTAATTTTTGACCTAAAAGGATACTCAAACTCTCACTATGCTGGTTGCAACATGGACAAAAAAGCACTTCTGGTGCTTGTCAGTTGCTAGGAGGCAAACTTGTGTGCTGGAGTGCTAAAAAGCAGCAATCTGTAGCTATGTCATCAGCTGAAGCTGACTATGTAGTTGCTGCTAGATGTTGCGCCAACATATTATGGATGAAAAGTCAACTCACTAACTATGACATCATATATGAAAAGGTACCCATATTTTGTGATAACACCAGTGCTATTGCAATCTCAAACAATCCAGTTTTGCACTCAAGAACAAAGCATATTGATATCAGATATCACTATATCAAAGATCATATTCTTAAAGGGGACATTGAATTACATTTCATTCCCACTCAATATCAACTTGCTGATATCTTCACCAAGCCTCTGGATGAGCCAACTTTCAAAAGATTGATTGTTGAACTAGGTATGCTGAACATTGATTCAAAACATGAAGCTTCAGTACTGTCTGAAAAATCTGACAAGCTTCAGTCGGATTTCATTCCTAAACTGAACAAACTTTCATGTTAAGTGTCAGTTTAGTTCTTGCATACAACCTTTATCTTGTTTAAGTGAAGTAACTGGGTAATCACATATGTCTCATTTATAGATTTGTATGAGCATGTGTGCTTTTGTCGCCTTCGCTGGAACACAGACATTGGTTAAGTCAAAAACTGAACAAAACTGGTCTATTTTCTTTAGTTCAGTTTAGAAAAATAATTTTATCTAAATATTCAGCCATCTCTTGAGTGAAGTAACTGAGCAGTCACATATGTCTCAGTCATGGATTTGCATGAGCATTTGTGGCTTTGTCGCCTTCGCTGGAAGATTGATGATGATAAAGATTGCACTAATCTTTTTAGCATAACCCTTTTAAGGATACCTTAGTGTTTAGAAGAATGGTAGAATTTCTAAGAGCCGTACCCATTAACCTTAAGTGTAACATGTGGAAATCAAAGGACCTAATTAAAAAACCAATTAACTGGGATAAGACACCCAAAAACGGAGATGGAGCATGGCATGCCAAGATTAGACTAATTGACCCCGATGGTGAGGAATTTACCAAAACCCTTCAATCAATGCCTACTACTAGGAAGCTCTCCGAAAGAGAAAGTCCAAGAGAGATCATCGACTTGGACCACTTCTACGACACTTGACGTGTGACTTCGAGTCTAGCTACAAGACTTGTTAATAAAGAAAAGCACTTCTTGGGAGGCAACCCAATTTACTTTTCTCGCAAATTAGGAGTGTCATGTGTGTTTTAATTATTCATAGTTTATTTTATTATGTTTGAACTATCTTATAATCATGCTTTGTTTGTCTTTAACCTCGTCTTAATTTCAATCAAAGGTATTTTGCAACAATAAGTGTAGGGAAATTTATCCGGCTTTTGAGCCAAGTTCAAACATGTTAAATGAATTGTTTAGATTAATTCGCATCAGTTTCGAGTCATATGGTTGAATTGTTAAATATTAGGTTTTATGCAGCCATTTGTACAGGAATTAACTTATGGAATCAAGTGCAGGAAATTTTTCATCAAAAACAAAAATTTCATTTTTACAGACTATGGAGATGGCATCACGGTTTACATGCGACGTCGTCACCATGACACCTGTGACGGGGTCATAAAAACCTTGACAACGTCAAATGCCCAGGTTCAGAAAACTTTAAGTTTTTAATTATTTTTGAAAATAAAACTTGCATAAATATATGTATTATTCTGTTATAAACCTGCAAAACCTAATAAGTTTAACAATTCTCTCATCCTATCTTTACTGCTTTATCGAGTCGAATCCTAAATTCATATTGCTTATTTGTCTATCGCACATTTTATGCTTGGTATAGTTGTCTTTGTCTTTGATTACAGGTTATATTTGATGAGAAGAAGCTTGGAAGTTCTTAGGAAGTTTCATTGGATGATTCTCGGAGGACGATTTAACCAGTCATCGCATGTTTCTTCTCCATTATTGAGCAAACCAGGGGAGTACTAGTTTCTTTTACTTGTTTTCTTTTCCCTTTATTCGTTTCAACGGGTACTTTTATAGAACATTGGGGACAATGTTCAACTTAAGTGTAGGGGAAATAAGCCTTAGAAACTATTCTTTCATTTGCCATTTGCTTTGTCCTTAAAATGATGGGTAATATATCGAAACATAACATAAAAGGTGATTTTTACCCAAATTTAATTTTTTTTACGACACATACCGACGAAAACCGAGTATTAATAGCGTCTCATGGATAGGAATTTATATGACTAGCACAATAACCCTCAGAATTCCACCCCAAAAATGTGAGGTTCGCCCTTAGATCTTTAGGAATTCGGGTACCCATCGTTGGTAACCCAAGATGATTTTATCTTTACCCGGTTTGAGTTAAGGTTGATCTGCAGGCGTGCATGTCTATTCTGTCATTACGGCCATGTATGCATTGCCTTGTCGCCTTTTCTGGAATGTTTGGTGTTAGTAAAATTCATATGAGTGTACCAGTAGCATATTAAATTCTAGAACTTGTTATTGTGATGCATCCCGAGACCGCATAGTAAGTATTAGGATTTGCTTGATAAGAGGCATTAGGATTAACCCATGTTTTAAACCTGTAATTGTTATGATGGTCACATCGATCATATAACTATCCCACACCCTTGCCATGCACTCATCTTTAGTGCAGGATACCCCTAGTACAACCCTTCGAGCCTATCCTTTTTCACGGTTCTTGTAATTTTCTGGTGGATTCCAGATTATTAATGAAGAGCATTGTCACCCTTAAACCAATCGTTACACCCAAATCGCCTTAGCCTACCTTGTATGTACTCACTTTTAGTACATTATTGTGTTTTAACCCAAGTTAATTATTGAGTACACGGTTGCTAAGTCCTTATCCTTATAAATACTGTTTTGGGACGATTAGGATTCATAGTAGTATTTATTTCGCGGAAGAATGGGGAAGAAAAGTTAAGTCAATACCCCCATATGTTTGTCAAATGATATCCATGTTATTTTGATCCACCTCAAATCGGGTCATTAGTTAGATTGTAAATATCGAGCATGTAAAAGCTCAAGTGTAGGGGTACGTATTATAAACCCCATGTGATGTATTATGTTATTCAAAAAAAATGAGAAAAGAAAAAGAAAGAGATTAATGTAGAGTTGTGTAGAGTTTGTATATCTTTGTCTGAGTCTTGGCTTAGCAACCAAACTAGCATGTATTTATGTAAATAATTAGCTAACCCTTCCACTCCAAATTCACCCAAATGTATCCCATCCATTTCCGTTTCCCTTATATGTTATCTTACACCTACACCCCACAACCCTTTAAAAGACCTCTTAGATAGTAATGAATAATGCTTGCACCTAGCAGTGGAGGTTTGATCCTTTACCAAGCCTATGGTAATTTATATGCTATGATAAGTAATGAGTGTTGATTTTCCGTTTCCCCCTTATGTTATAATTTATTATACACCCGAGTGAAAGAGAGAATCCCAAACACTTATGTGAGGTGCTAGTGTATACTTTCCATGCTTTTAATTACGAGGTCTAGAAGGTTGTGTTGTAAAATACTTTTAAAGAGTAGGTAAAATGACCCCTCATATTGTTATTGTCTAGATATTGTTATTGTCTAGGTATAAAAGCTCATTTGCTTGAGGACAATCAAATCCCAAGTGTAGGGGTATTTGATGAGGTGTCATTTTATACACTTTTTCGGGGTCGTTTAACCCCCTAAATCGTGCATTTATGCCCAAAATAGGTACTTAATCGTTCCTTTTCAGGTATTTTGCATTTGGAAGGCATTTGGAGGAAATACACGTGACTTGGGCTCATTTGGAGAAGAAACGGACAAGACTACGGACCTACACCAACATTGCTCAAGAATTTCTCTATAGTGGCTGGAGACGGCGTCACAAATACAACGTGACGCCATCACAACGATGATCAAGACGGTGTCACGAGATTCCAAGACGGCGTCAGAGCACACGACCCAGCCCATTATCTAGAATATTCTCTTTCATGACGGCGTCACGATTAAAACGCGACGCCGTCACAACGATTTTCCTATATATACAAACCCGAATTTAGGGTTTTGAGGGTGTAACTTTAGAATAAAAAGAGGGTACGAACCCTAGTTCGTTTAGCAGCTGTTAGGGACGAATTTAGGGCCTAAAAACCCTATTGTACTTCCTCCAACTCATGTTTTAATCAAGTAAGGTTTATTTAATCATTCAATATGTCTATGTGTTGTTTGATTCATCTATGTTCTTGCTTTATTAACATGCTAGGCTAAGCCTCCTATTATGTTTATTTATGATTGTATGAAACCTAGAATGTAGATCTTAGTGGTGTTGCTTCTTGTGATGGATGTGCATGTTAGGCCTTAGAAAACCAGCTTTTGTCTGTATCATTGTTGATATGTCTAGGGAAACATGATTGTGTATAAATGATACCATCGGGTAACAGTCTTCATACTACCATGTCCCCTAATATGGTTGATCCACTTTTAATATATTTCACATGCACTTAGTGTACTCTTAGGGGCCTTGTAATAGTCTTCATACTACCTTACAAGTGTGTTGCTCTAACGGAATGCTAAGTAGACGGCGAGTTCGTGTAATTCGTTCATGACTTAGGAAATAATTACACAGATCATCACAAGTGTGACAAGGCAACAACACTAGGAGAAGCAATCTAGGGAGTAATACATGATTAAATAAACACAGCCTTTTATCTTATTGTTATCACCACTAGTTTAGATTATATTTAGTTTAATAGCTAAAACCAAACCAACCTCTCCAATATATGATTTACTTGCTTTCCATAAAATATAAAAATACAAAAATAATCTTCCCTCAACCCTTAGAATTCTGTTAGACCGTGATCAAGCCTTCCCAACCTATTCCTTGAGTGAACGATAACAACCCCTCGAGTCTTGCCTATACTACTACTACAACGATTAGGTGCTATGCCTAGGGAGTTATAAAACTTCTTGTTGAAGTCTAACGACGACCGCATCAGATTCTTTATTTGATTCTAATAAAAGTCTATACGTTGAAAAGTACTTCTGTGTGTTTTAAACTTGTTCTTTACATTGCTTATATATATTTGTTTAAAACTCACTTTGTTGCTATGGAATCTGATTATTTTAACTTAATAAACCTTACATCATATTCCAAGGGACCAACACTTATGCGACTCGTGCATAATCAAAGCTCTCAAGTCACCAAAACAAGGTATCCAACTCCTATTCTTCAAGCACAACGTTCCATCAGCACGGGGCTCAAGCTTCTTAATCATACCACACAAATCTTCGGTTCCATAATTCTCTTCCTTTCTCGCCTCAACTTGAGCGTTCAAAATTTACACGGGAAGGTTCAAACCAATCGTCATAACCAAAGCTCGAACTCGTAGTGGCTTAATCCGTTCCTTTCGACTCAAAGCATCAGCCACCACATTCGCCTTTCCCGAATGATAACGAATTTCATAGTCGTAGTCACTCAACAATTTCAACCATCGACGTTGTCTCATGTTCAACTCCTTCTGATCAAGAATATGTTGCAAACTCTTATGATCAGTGAACACAGCGCACTTCATTCCGTATAAATAATGTCTCCACATTTTGAGAGCGAACACTACAGCTCCAAGTTCTAGGTCATGTGTAGTGTAATTCTTCTCGTGAATCTTGAGTTGGCGAGATGTGTAGGCTATGACCTTTTCCTTTTGCATCAAAACTACGCCCAACCCCTTGTGAGAAGCATCACAGTAAACCACGAAGTTTTCACTACCTTCGGGTATAGCTAAAATTGACGCACTACACAGTTTCCGCTTCAACTGTTGAAATGCAGCTTCTTCCTTTTCACCCCAATCAAACTTCACGCTCTTTTGAGTCAACTTTATCATAGGCTTGGCAATTTTTGAGAAACCTTCGATAAATTGTCGGTAATAGCCGGCAAGACCTAAAAATTGACAAATTTTTGTCGGAGTCTTGGGCGATGCCCAATCCCTGATCGACTCAATATTAGTTGGGTCCATGTAAATGCCTTCACTATCAATCACGTGACTGAGAAATTGTACCTTTGACAGCCAAAAATCGCACTGCGAAAACTTGGCGTACAATTCTTCCTTCTTAAGCAACTCCAAAATTAACTTAAGATGTTCTTCATGCTCTTCCTTGCTCTTGGAGTAGATCAAGATGTCATCAATGAAAATGATCACGAATTTATCTAAGTACGTTTTGCATACCCAATTCATCAAGTCCATGAATACCGCCGGTGCGTTTGTCAATCCAAAAGGCATTACTTGGAACTCGTAGTGGCCATAGCGAGTCCTAAACGCCGTCTTTGGAATGTCCTCGTCACGAACTCTAAGTTGGTGATAACCAGACCTCAAGTCGATCTTCGAGTAAACACTTGATCCTTGCAGTTGATCAAATAAGTCATCGATTCTCGAAAGTGGATATCGATTCTTCACAGTAAGCTTGTTTAGTTCGTTGTAGTTGATACACATCTGAAAAGATCTATCTTTCTTTTTGACGAACAAGACCGAAGCTCCCCAGGGTGAGGAACTTGGTCTTATAAATCCCTTGTCAGGAAGTTCTTGCAGTTGAGTAAAGAGTTCTTGTAGTTCCGATGGTGCTAATCTTTACGGGGCTCGTGCTACAGGTGCAGCACCAGGAACTAAGTCAATTTGTAATTCAACTTGTCGCGTCGGTGGTAATCCAAGCAAGTCTTCTGGAAAGACTTTCGGAAAGTCGCGTACAGTCGGCACGTCTTCAAGTCGCTTCTCCTCCGACTTGTCTTTGGTTTCCTTTTTCGTAACTTGTGCTAGAAAAATTAGGCAACCCTTCTAAATATATTTATGAGTTTTAGTGCACGATATAATGCTCAACTTCGACTTCTTTCCTTTGCCACTTCTATCACCTTGGACTATCAGGACTTCATCTCCATAGGGAATACGTATAATCTTCTCATCACAAACGACACCGCATGATGATTCGCCAACCAATCCATACCGATAATGACGTCGAAACTACCAAGTTCTATGGGCATTAGGTCAATATTGAATGGGTGACCTAACAATCCTAACGTACAGCCTCTAAGAACAGTATTGGTTTCAACAACTCTCCCATTGGCTAATTCGACAGCATAGCTAACGTCTAGTGTAGAGGGGATGACATCAAGAAAAGCACTAAAGGTAGTTGACACAAAACTTCTATCGACAACCGAATCAAATAACATAGAAGCATAACGATTGTTGAGAAGAAACATACCCATGACGATGTTGGAATCGGGGTTAGCTTCTCCTCCTCCTAGTACATATGTTTTCCCTCTTGCTTCACCAATCCCACTCTTGTTTCCACGGTTTTGATTTTTCAACTTAGGACATTACTTCTTATAATGTCCTTTCCTTCCACATTCAAAACATGTACCAACCCTCTAATTCACTACTAGGACCCTCTGAGTGGCTGTAGCAGCAACTGCTTTCTTACAATCCCTGGTCGTATGCCCGACCTTGTTGCAATTTCCGCATTTCACAATACATGGCCCTTCGTGATGTAGCTTACACTTGTTGTGGTAAGGCCAAGGCCCAGCATATCCCCTTCTTTCATTGTTACCAGCCGTGTAGACTCTTGCCACATTATGTCCACCAACATTTTGTCTCTTATAAGGGGGTTGTTGTACACAGTTGTCTTTCTGGTTTTTTATCAAGCCTTCTTTTGTTCTCCACACTTTAGCAGCATAACCCTTCAATTTCTGATCCATCAAATTGTTGGCAATCCGGATAGCATCCTGGAGTCTCGTGGGTTCTGCAGCAATCACATTTCCCTGGATATTATCCGGGAGACCTCCAATAAACTTTTTGACTCGGTCCTCCTCCTCAAGAACCATCTCGGTGCACAACATGGTCAACTCTTGAAATCTTTGGGTATAAGCACTCAAGTCATTACCCTTCACAGTTAGATTCCACAGCTCAGTCTCCATTTTCTAAATTTCATTTCTTGGGCAATACACCTCAGTCATTAGCTTCATAAGTTCTCTCCATGACATAGCAAATGCAGCATCAGCTCCAATGGTTCTCTTGTGCGAG
The DNA here is from genome assembly GCA_026074375.1 of Tanacetum coccineum. NCBI lineage: Eukaryota > Viridiplantae > Streptophyta > Magnoliopsida > Asterales > Asteraceae > Tanacetum > Tanacetum coccineum. Next base: position 114,134 of record BQNB010000640.1, on the reverse strand, counting down.
TTCCACCAAGTTAATGAACTGTTTAACAGAGTGCACGTAGCATACTTAACTTGGTACTTCTCTGGACAATTGTTGATGTGAAATACTGTCTCCATCTTCTCGAACCATCTTGTCAGCCTGATAACTCCTTCAGTTCCTTTGAAGTTGAGTGGTTGACACTTTACGAAATCATGATAAGTACACTCACGGGCGACATGCATAGCACCTATATCATTCCCATTGGGATTTCCATTCCCATTGCCTCCTCCATTTTTGTTTCCATTTCCGTTGTCACCATCATCTCCGTTCTGGCTTTGACTTTCAACAACAAGTCCAGCAGCACGGTTTGCCTCATAAGCAGCCAACGCCTCCGCCACTCGTTGAGCAATGAGCTTTTCAATTGCTTTTGCGGTCATACCAGAGCGAGTGATAGTGATGAGGTGTCATTTTATACACTATTGCAGGGTCCTTTAACCTCATAAATCATACAAATATGTCCAGATTATGTGTTAAATCATTTATTTTCATGTTTTTAGCACTTGGATGACTTTTGGAGGAAATACACGTGACTTAGGCTTATTTGGAGAAGAAACGGACAAGACTACGACTCTACACCAAATCCTTGAAGAAGTTGTGCATACAGAGTGTGGAGACGGCGTCGCGAGTTTCAAGCGACGACGTCAAGACGTTTGAAGTGATGACGGCGTCAAAATGTGGCCGACCTAAAGAAACCCCAAAAGATTTTGTGTCACGAGATTGAGAAGATCATTTCACTTACGAGCGAAGTACCAGATATTGTTTTGGTCATAACTCCTTCATACGAACTCATATTTCGACGATTCAACAACCTACGCGATCGCAGCGAGAAAATCTACAACTACGAGAAAAATATGGCTGTGAAGACATCGGGGTTTTTGCCGATGTCATCGGGATTGCCAACATAGGGTTCTCCTATAAATATAGCCTCATAACTTCGTTTTTATCAAGCCTCCAACCCTAAGTCTGATTCTAGGGTTTAGGTAGGTGTTTTTCTAGGAACTTATAAGACCTAATTCATTCTATAAACATCTTGTAATGGTTTGATTATCATATCTATCTTAATTCATGTCTTTAATTCCTTTTGTTGATTATGATTTGAGTATGCTTAGATAATTCATCTAGTATTTATTTGGGTATGCATGAAACTTGTCATTGATTGATTATATCTTGTTGTTTGTGACAGATTTAATGAGTATAATTGATTATAGTTTATAATTCTTGTTTCCTATTACTTCTTCTTGATGAATGTGCACGTTAAGCTTTAGAAAACTAGCTTTTGTGTGTATTGATGTTGACACGTTTAGGGAAACATGAGTGCGTAGAAAGGATACCATCGGGTAACAGTCTTCATACTACCTTACCCCCTTATATGGTTGATCCCTCTTAAGATATTTCAAATGCATGTAATGTACTCTTAGGGGCCTTGTAATAGTCTTCATACTACCTTACTTGTGCTTTGCCCTAACGGAATATTACATAGACGGCGGGTTCGTATAATCCGTTTATGACCTAGGAAATACTACACATCGCATCACAATTATGACAAAGCAATAGGTAGAATTGGATAGCTAACAAGGAGTAGTGCATCCCAAGTGAATACGCTTTGTTGTATAATTATTATTTGTTTATTAGTTTAATTAGCTTAAAACCAAAACCTCTCTAAAACCAAAATTTACTTGCTTTCATAAAATATAAAAACAAAAAAATAATCTTCCTTCAACCCTTAGACCTTAGTGAACATTCGATCCGGCCTTCGTGCTATTCCCTTAGAGAATGATAACAACCCCCGAGTCTTGCCTATACTACACTGCAACGATTAGGTACACTGCCTAGGGATTGTAAAACTTCTTGCTGAAGTCCTTTACGACCTCCACATCAAGCTTTTGGCGCAGCTGCGTGGGGAAATACCGTAGGATTCGAATTCAATCTAGCTTAGGTCTACTCACAAGATTTCTATCAAGTGAGATCTTAATTTCATGTCAATTAGCTTTCTCGTAGTCTATCTCTTCTTTATGTATTTGTTTGTAAAGATAGGGGTGTTCAAAAAAACCGTGAAACTGACGAACCGAGCCGAACCGCTCAATCCGAAACCAAAAAAACACGAAACCGAAGAAACCGAAACAAAAAAAAAACGAAACCGAAAAAACCCGCTTATAATGGTTCGGTTTCGGTTTTTACTTTTAGATATCCACGGTTAACCGAACCGAACCGTGCATATTATACATGATTATTTACTAGCTAATATTCAAATAATTCTACAAGTATTAACCGATTATTGCAATACTTTTATTGTATAACGACTTTTTTCGCTCGTAAAGTAAACATTTGTAAAAATCTATGTGTGAAAATTGATTAATGTGATCGTAATCTATAACGTCGAGTAATATTTTTTGTTAATACGTTATATATGAATATTTAAATCTTTAAACCCGAGATTTAAATTGCTTTCATAAAATATAAAAACACAAAAAGAATCTTCCTTCAACCCCTAGACCTTAGTGAACATTCGATCCGGCATTCACAGTGCTATTCCCCTAGAGAACGATAACAACCCCCGAGCCTTGCCTATACTACACTACAACGGTTAGGTACACTGCCTAGGGGATTGTAAAGCTTCGTGTAGAAGTCCTTTACGACTCCGCATCAAGTTTTTGGCGCCGCTGCCGAGGAATAGCGTAGGTTTCGGATTCTATCTAGCTTAGGTCTACTCACAAGATTCCTATCAAGTGAGATTTAATTTCTATCAATTAGCTTTCTTGTAGTCTATCTTTTCTTTGTGCCCTTTGTTTTGTAAATCACTCTTTCGTTCACCACCATGATGTATGAAAGACCACCCACCACACCCTCTCAAAACCCACCCTAAAACACAACCTTCCCATTTCAAAATAACACCTTGATGTTCCAACAACATCAAGGTGAATCTCTTTATGATGCGTGGACTCGTTTCAAAAACTTAATCCAAAGAGTCCCTCATCATGGCCTTGATTTATGGTCTCTTACTCAATTCTTCTATTATCATGTCGACAACTATACCTGAATGGACCTTGACTTTACTGCAGATGGAAACCTTAGGTAATTAAGTGGTGAAGAAGCATGGGAAGCCATAGATAGTTTTGCCCAAGGACAAAAAGAGTGGGACAAACCTTTTATAGCCATTACCAAGAAAGAATTAGAAATTTTAAGGGCTCAAATAGATGAATTGGTTGGCAATAAGAAGGTTTGGGTTGAGATGCCTAGGTGTATAGCATGGGATAAGGTGGATAATCCATGCCCACAAAGTAACCCGCAAGTCCTCCCATCATTTGAGGTGTACACACCGCCCGTGACTTACCCAAAAGAAATAGAAGAGACTATAGGAATCCCGATAGAGGTAGAACCTTTGGACCATACAAAACTAGAGGATTTATGTATGAATACTTGTAATCATGACCTATTTCTTAGTTATAGGGAAATTCCTAGTGTTGATGAACCAAAGCCTCAACTTTTACCTAAATTTTCACCCTTAGATGTAAATCTAGGAGTCAAAAGAGGAACCGACCCACCCATCAACCCATATAGTCCGGGTAGTTTTAGGATGAAGGTAGCAAAACCCTTGACCATTCACACACCGCCTTCACCCCACGTGGCATACCTCTATCGAAATGGTGTGTATCGCTACTATCACCCGCACTTGACCTTAAGTGTAGGGGAGACCCACCTTTTACGCGTCAAATAAGCGTAGAGTCAGGCTCGTGACTCGAACAAAAAACCCAAGAAACCTTAAAATCCCTGCATAGATAGGTTCATAATTTCACGCGCTAACGCATTTTTGATGTTGTTCCTACCCATGAACATCATGTCCTTAGGTCTATTATAACTCTTATTAGAAAGAATGGCTTATGAGGTATAGGGGAACAAATTTCATAGGATTAGGAAGGGACATGCATGTATTTGTAGGAAATATGAGTTACGCAATAGATTTCACCATTTTGGAAAATATTGAGACTAACATCGACCCTAGCTTGTCCCATGTGATCTTTGGACGACCCTTCATTGAAATCGCCTACTTAGCCTAAAATTAGGAAAAATGGTTAATGACTTTCACGGACGGAACTAAAGAGATCACCTTTAAGACGCCATATAAGGACCTAGAGAGGAGCGAATTGTCTAGCGAAGGTCACGACTTATTGTCATCTAGAGTAATACTTAGTGAAGATGATATGAATAGAGGGGATGTAGGAAGTCATTGACTTTGAAGAGGGTTTTATAAGGTATTTTCTGGTTAACCACCATTAAGCTGGACCCAATACGTGACTGGATATGGATGGGAAGGAGAAAGTATGTAAGAACGTGTGACTTAGAGTCTAGCTACAAGGTGCTTCATAAATAAGAAAAGCGCTTCTTGGGGGAATAGGAGGAACAAATTTTTACTTTCCCTCACTTAGGAGTGTCGTGTGTTTTAATTCTTTTTGTTAGTTTTATTATGTTAATAGTATATTGTTATTCATGTTTGTTGTTTATACTTGTCTTATTTGCATCATGGTATTTTACAACAAAAATAAGTTGTAGGTGAATATATCTCGGTTTTTTAAAACAAATTCAAACATTTAAAATAAATTGTTTAGATTAATTCGCGTCAGTTTCGAGTCATATGATTGTAATGATTAATTCCAGGTTTTTATGCAGTGCTTTATTCATATTTAACTAATAGATTGCGTGCCATGAATTTCTTCATTAAAGCGAAGAAGAACTTTTCACAGTCGTTGGAGAACGGTGTGGGATTAACACCACGACGGGTCGCGTCTCTAGGAATGTAAAATTTGAATTTTTTTTAGTATTTCTGAAAAATAAAATGTGCAATATTTAAAATTTGTAATTCTTTTGTAAACCTGCATAAACCTATAATTACATCATTACTCTCATCCTATCTTTACGGCTTTCATACAGTCAAAACCCTAAACTGTTATTGTATTTATATTTATCCCGTCGATTTTATGCTTGGTGTAGTTATCTATGTCTTTGATTACAGGTTATATTTGATGAGAAGAAGCATTGAAAGTTCTTAGGAAGTTTCGTTGGATGATTCTTGGAGGACGATTTAACCAGTTATCGCATGTTTCCTTTCCATTATTGATCAGACCAGGAGAGTACTAGTTTCTTGTACTTGTTTTCTTTTCCCTTTATTCGTTTTACGGGTACTTTTAAGAACATTAAGGACAATATTCAACTTAAGTGTAAGGGGAGGGAAATAAGCCTTAGAAACTATTCTTTCAATTGCCATTTACTTTGTCCTTAAAATGATTAGTAATATATCGAAACATAGCATAGATGGTAATTTTAACCAAAATTAAAAAAAAAATTATGACACATACCGATGAAAACCGAGTATTATTAGCGTCTCATAGATAGGAATTTATATGACTAGCATAAAATCCCTCAAAATTCCACCAAAAAATGTGAGGTTCACCTTTAGATCTTTAGGAATTCGGGTATCCATTTTTGATACCCAAGATAATTTTACCTTTATCTTTCTCAAGTTAAGGAGTGAGCAATCATGTGTATCTATTCCATCGTTATGGATTTGTATATGTGGTTTCGTCGACTTTTCTAAAGCATTGGTATCAGTTTAAAATTATATGAGTGTACCGACAATGTATTAAATTCTAGAACTTGTTTTTGTGATGCATCCTGAGGCCGCATAGTGAGAATTAGGATTTGCTAGATAAGAGGCACTAGGATTAACCCATGGTTTAAACATGTAATTGTTATAATGGTCACCTCGATCATATAACTATCCCACACCCGTGCTTCGCATTCATTTTTAGTGCAAGACTCCCCTAGTATAACCCTCTGAGCCTATCCTTTTCACGGTTCTCATAATTCTCTGGTTAATCCAGACTATTAATGAAGAGCATTGTTACCCTTGAACCAATTGTTACACCCAAATCGCCTTAGCCTACCTTGTATGTACTCGCTTTTAGTACATTATTGTTTTAACCAAAGTTAATTATTTGAGTACACTGTTGCTAAGTTCTTATCCTTGTAAACACAGTTTTGGGACGATTAGGATTCATGGTAGTATTTATTTTACGAAAGAATGGGGAAGAAAAGTTATGTCATCACCCCCATATTTGTTTGATAGTCTCCATGTTATGTTAATCCACCTCAATTCGGGTCATTAGTTAGATTGTAATTATGAGTTAGCAAAAACTCAAGTGTAGGGGTGTGTTTATAAACCCCAAGTGATGTATTATGTTTATAAAAAAAATAGAAAAGAAAAAAAAGAGATTGATGTAGAGTTGTGTAGAGTTTGTATATCTTTGTCCGAGTCTTTGGCTTAGCAACCCAATCAACGTGTATTCTTATAAATAATTAGCTAACCCTTTCACCCCAAATTCACCCAAAAAGTCACCCCATATATATATATTTATAGTGATAAAATATGTTCGGGCTGCCGTTTGCTTAAGTCTATGTTTATATTAGATTCAAGAAAAGAAAAAAAGAAAGAGATTGGTGTAGAGTTGTGTAGAGTTTGTATATTTTGTCTGAGTCTATGGCTTAGCAATCAAACCAACGTGTATTCTTATAAATAATTAGCTAACCCTTCCACTGCAAATTCACACAAAATTCACCACCCAAATGTATCCCATCCGTTTCCGTTTCTGTTAATGTTATCTTACATCTACACCCTACAACCCTTTAAAAGACATCTTGGATAGTAATGAATAATGCTTGCGCCTAGCGGTGGAGGTTTGATCCTTTACCAAACATATGGTAATTTATATGCTATGACAGGTAATGAGTGTTGATTTTCCATTTTCCTATTATGTTATAATTTATTATACACCCGAGAGAAAGAGAGAATCCCAAACACTTATGTGAGGTGCTAGTATATACTTTATGTGCTTTTAATTACGAGGTCTAGAAGGTTGTGTTGTAAAATTCTTTTAAAGAGTGGGTTAAATTACTCTCATATTGCTATTGTCTAGGTAGAAAAACCCATTTGCTTGAGCAAATCCCAAGTGTAGGGGTATTTGATGATGTGTCATTTTATACACTATTTTAGGGTCATTTAACCCCCTAAATCATGCAAATATGCCCAGATTACGTGCTTAATTGTTTGTTTTCAGGTTTTTAGCACTTGGATAGCTTTTGGAGGAAATACAAGTGACTTTAGCTCATTTGGAGAAAAGCCGGACAAGATAACGGACCTACACCAAATCTCTTAAAGATTTATGATACAATTTGGAGCGGGGTCCATAGCATTAAGCGTCGGCCGTCCGTTTATCTATATTCCTAGTGACCGGCGTCAGGAATTCTAGTGGACTCGGTGTCAGAACGTGGCCGACCTAAGAAACCCTAGATGATTTTGTGTCATGTTGATTTTTAGAAGGATACATTTCACGTTGCGCTGTGAAGTATAGTTATTGTTTTGGTCATACTTGTGGACATCGTCATATTTGAGCCCAGTCTCCGCAATGCAAACGTTACTATGATAATTGACTCTCTTAATTATTTATGGAGTCACTTTTATGTGGTTACATTACTCTTAGCATTTAACGCTTGTTTTTGTGCAACTCGTGTTTCAAGTCAATGTTTATTCCGATCCATGATTTATTTAATGAAAATATTTATATTTGGATTTAAGGACACTATTATCCCGAAGTTAAATTTAATTCTCTAAATTTTTATATAATTTATTTTTTTATTTTAGTTCGGTTTTATACATATCGTCAATTTTGTTAATTATTCGCGAGTCCATGCGTTGGATTATTATCCGTTTTAGCATTCGAGAAAACTCGATAATTTCATATTTTACTTCGGAAGCTATAATTTGTTTTTAATTTTGTGTTTTTTGACCTTATTTTCCGGTGTTTTAGCTGAAACCGCCGTCAAAAATAGTATTTTACAATTTTTAATATTTAAATAAATTTTTAAGGCCTAAATAATTAGTGTAGTTCATTGATAATATATATGATATAATATATATATATATATTATATATATATTATATATATATTATTTATATATATATATATATTATATTTATTTTATATATGAATAAATACATATATGTACCATATACCTTTAATTGTTTTAGGGCTCCAACATAACTAAAACCATAAAACTCCTTTATTACCTTTTTACTCCTAACTAATCACCAAACAAACACTCTTTATAATTTTTTTTATCTAAGGTAAATATTATTAAACCGTTCACTTATAAATAGCACTATTACACTCCAATTTCTTTATTCATACAAACACACAATACGACACACAACAGCTCTCTAAGAAAACTGATTCTCCCTCTCCATTTCATATAGTCGTTCGACACATCAACAAAAAAAAACACCAAGAAACCATCATCAAAAATCCTATTAATCACTTCCTATATATCCTAAATCTATTATAAATAAACCCATCATCTTGACAAAAGAAACCACCCATGCATGAATTGATTTCAAAGTTCTTGATTATTCTTAGTTTTTTATTTTAAAAGAGTTTTGATCTAATTGGTGACTGTTGTAATGGTGTTACAAGATGTTGATTTTAAGTGAGTATACAAGATTTCGGGTAGTAAAACAGAGTTATGGTTTTGTTTTGAGGTTGTTGGGGGTTTCGACAAGAGATCAAACCCAAGAGGGTTTGATAATGTTGATTTTTCTTCAATTGCATTAAGTTGTAAGTGTTTTTAATACCTTTTTACATTGATTATTTAATGTTCTCATGCATGTGTTAGCTCTTGTCTTGAGATCTTTACCCCCCCCCCCCCCCCCCACCCCCCCCCCAAACTTGATGTGCGGTGCATTGTCCGTTTTGAGGTTTATTGATGGTTTGAGATGATAGTTTATGGTGGCTCAGGTAGTTTAGGGAGCGTTGGCGATGTTCGCATGCGAGAATTGATGTTTTTGAAGGAAGTTGAAAGATACTCACTAGGAGCAGAAATTAGAGGTCGTGGTTAGGCGACTAGTTGTTGAATATATTAAAAGCTGTAATTTGACCTAGGGAATAATGATAGAGGACGTTAATACGAACATTTTGATATAAAATTCGGCTTCTAACTCTTAATAACGAACGTTTTACGGCCGATTGAAGTTGCGAAAAATGTTAAAAACAAAATCAGCACTTAATAAAAGTATTAGTTTTCTGCAGAAAGTGAAAAGGGTATTTTCATCATTTTCTGTTGAGTTTTGGGTCTCAGGTAAAACTAAAAAGTTGTTCAGAATGTTGTTTTACCTTTTCGAAAAGATAACTAAGTCTAAAAATGCTTAATGACGGGTCGAAAAGCTTAGAATAAAATTATGCGTTTTTTTAGTTGCATCAGATTCGAGAAAAGGGCATTTTGGTCTTATTCTGTGTTTTTTCAGGTCTCGGGTAAAACTAAAAAGGTGTCCGAAACGTCGTTTTACATCAAAATGCTTTAGAGTTCGAGTCGCGAAAATGTATTTTAGCGGGTCGTTTTGGTCGGTCAGATTTAGAAAAAATCTAAAATAAAAGTCAACATGGCGAAATTTTAAAGTTTGGTCAAATTATGTTATAACAAATAGTATGGTGTAAAATATATTAACTAAAACTGAAATTTCAACTAATAAGTTAGTTTTTCACTTTGCTTCGCGTCTAGATGACTTAATCTTGATAACGGGTCAAAATGGGTAATTTTCATTAAAATTTCATATTAGTCGGAATGGGTTAAAATGGAGTTAAATCTTAAGAGGTAACACTTAGCGGGTATAAGCAAATAAGTTTGGCGTGCACATGGATTCTACTATATAAGATTCACATGCATGTCGGCATATATTATTTTATACTTATGCAAAATATGCATTTTCTTATAATTATATTTTCTTATACGCGGACCACTATTATTATAGGTCGCGGTTGAGTTGTTGGCGTTCTTCTTCCTTTGTTGATTTTCTCGGTCAATACTTCTATTTACGGCGAGTTTCTCACATTCCCCTTTTTGCATGTTTTAAATGTTTTGGGGTGGAAAGCATGATGTGTGTATTGTTTTGTATTACTTTTACAAAGTAATTAATCTTTTGAGCACATTTGACTTGAATTGTTGTTGAACGTTATGGTTACTGATTGGAACTTGTTGACATTTTGAGGAACGGCTGAACTTTGAACTTTGAACTTTATATGTATGTTGTTTGATGCTTGGAACCCGCCACTACTTTTAACTCATTATCCCCCTCATCGGGATTGAGACGTTAGTACTTATGGATAACGCTATTAGGAGATTAGCCCCTCCTCACTCCCCGCACAAGGGTGCATAGTACTAAGTGTTTGTGCCACACTATACAACTAGAACTTGATTGGATGTTTGGAACGGTTAGGCTAAATACGTTTAAGTAGTGTCTCACATGAACACTATATCATACATATCTTTTAAAGAGTAGGTTAAATGACCTTGATATTGCTATTGTTTAGGTAGAAAAGCCCATTTGCTTAAGGACAAGCAAATCCTAAGTGTAGGGGTATTTGATGAGGTGTTATTTTATACACTATTTCAGGGTCATTTAACCCCCTAAATCATGCAAATATGCCCAGATTATGTGCTAAATCGTTTGTTTTCATGTTTTTAGCACTTGGATGACTTTTGGAGGAAATACACGTGACTTGGGCTCATTTGGAGAAGAAACGGACAAGATTACGACTCTACACCAAATCTTTAAAGAAGTTGTGCATACAGAGTGTGGAGACGGCGTCGCGAGTTTCAAGCGACGGGGTCAGGACGTTTAAAGTGACGGCGTCAAAGATCTAGTGACGGCGTCAAAACGTGGCCGACCTAAAGAAACCCCAGAAGATTTTATGTCACGAGATTGAGAAGATCATTTCACTTGCGAGCGAAGTACCATATATTGTTTTGGTCATAACTCCTTCATACGAACTCGGATTTCGACGATTCAACAACCCACGTGATCGCAGCAAGAAAATCTACAAGTACGCGAAAAATAACGCTGTGACGGCGTCGGGGTTTTTGGCGACGGCGTTGGGATTTCTGACCTAGGGTTCTCCTATAAATATAGCCTCATAACTTCGTTTTTATCAAGCCCCCAACCTTAAGTCTGATTCTAGGGTTTGGGTAGATGTTTTTCCAGGAACTTAGAAGACCTAATTCATTCCATAAACATCTTGTAATGGTTTGATTATCATATCTATCTTAATTCATGTCTTTAATTCCTTTTGTTGATTATGATTTGAGTATGCTTGGATAATTCATCTAGTATTTATTTGGGTATGCATGAAACTTGTCATTGATTGATTATATCTTGTTGTTTGTGACAGATTCAATGAGTATAATTGATTATAGTTTATAATTCTTGTTTCCTATTGCTTCTTGTTGATGAATGTGCGCGTTAGGCTTTAGAAAACCAGCTTTTGTCTGTATCGCTGTTGACACGTCTAGGGAAACGCGAGTGCGTAGAAAGGATACCATCGGGTAACAGTCTTCATACTACCTTACCCCCTTATATGGTTGATCCCTCTTAAGATATTTCGCATGCATTTAATATACTCTTATGGGCCTTGTAATAGTCTTCATACTACCTTACTTGTGCGTTGCCCTAACGGAATATTAAATAGACGGCGGGTTCGTGTAATCCGTTCATGACCTAGGAAATACTTACACATTACATCTCAAGTGTGACAAAGCAATAGGTAGAATTGGATAGCTAGCAAGTAGTAGTGCATCCCAGGTGAATACGCTTCATTGTATATTTATTATTTAGTTTATTAGTTTAATTAGCTTAAAACCAAACCTCTCTAAAACCAGAATTTACTTGCTTTCATAAAATATAAAAACACAAAAAGAATCTTCCTTCAACCCCTAGACCTTAGTGAACATTTGATCCGGCCTTCACAGTGCTATTCCCCTAGAGAACGATAACAACCCCCGAGCCTTGCCTATACTACACTACAACGGTTAGGTACACTGCCAAAGAGATTGTAAAGCTTCGTATAGAAGTCCTTTACGACTCCGCATCAGATAGTCATGCTCTAAACACAAGATATAGCACACGGTGAGATTCGATACGAGATATAGTTACTATAAACGGTAAATAGGATTTATAAGGTAAAGCTAAAAATACAATAAAACACGTTTTGCCAGAACGAATAAATAACAATAAAAGACGAACACACGAGTGAATCATAATAAGCTTTTCATATAATATAAAAGCATCATAGTCGGTTACAATCAACCCATAACGGGGTACTTGATTTACACTAATAGTACCAATAATAGCTAGCTCTACCACTAGTCTAAAGTCCATACACAGCTCGTGATAGTACTACTCTAGGGACGAAAACCCAAACGTCTCGCAGCAAATGCCTCCAATCTCCTAAACCTTAACCTGTCATAGTAACGAAACCTACGGATTTGTCTGAGCTCATCTTCCATATAGCCCATGCGTCGCCTAAACCCATCGACTCACACACTCTGCATCCTCAAGGTGTTTTGAAGCCTCGTGTTGCTCCTCTCCAAGGCCGCAACATGATCAAACAAATCAGCTCTCTCTCCACTAGCAATCAAACTCTTCGCCTCTAACTGTCTTTGACCTGCCTTGATATCCGTAATCATGTCAACGGGAATCTCATGCATGTGGTCATATAACTCTAGCGTGGCCACATCCAGTCCCATTTGCATAACCTCCCTAGACCCATCGGCACTAACAAGATCAGGATAATCCTCACTAGTAGGCTCAGCAATGTCATCAGCGACTACCGGCTCGATGACTCTATCCATCCTGATCTCAACTGTGCCTCTCGCACTAGACTCAGCCTCATACTCCTCCTCGTCCTCACTAACAACCTTAACACCGACCTCCATACCTATACTAGCATCAACCCCAACATCAACCTCAATATCTGCTAACACATCTACATCGATATCCTCCTCAATACTATCCTCCGATGAATAAGAATCTCTAAACCTCTTGCGAGGTGGCAGAAGATCAGCACGAGTAGGAACTAATGCTCCTGGAGCAGGGATAGGTAGAGGCACGGTAACAACAGGGGACCTACATCTCTTGCGAGATGGTCCGGCAGATGACTCAGAAGAAGAATCCCTAGCTGACGACTCGGATGTCGTCGGTGGGTATGATATACGTCAAAAACGTGTCGAAGTAATATTCAAGTATTTCCCGTTAGATGTAAAAATCACGTGAGGACAAGTGATAATTAAATCTTCCGGATGTCGTATCCACAGCGAGAATTGAATTTGAGATTTACGTTATTGTTTTTCGTTTGATGCTTGATTATCTTTTGGTTGGTTTTTTTATTTTAAACAAATTTTAATATTAAAGGTACTATTTTTAAGATCACTAAAAATTATAATAATTAATTAAACTAACAAAATTAAGCTAAGAGATCTAAAAGATATAATAACCGAATATGCTTGTCAAGTGAGGTAAAAAGATCATTAAGTGTGAAAAATAGTTTTAATTGACGAATTAGCACCCGTAAAATATTGTTTTCTCACAACGTTGGTTTATTATGAAAACGATATTTTATATTGGTTCTAATTGCTAGATTTGATGTTTGTTTATTTTTCTGGATTTTGCCCTTCAAAATATTCAAATAAGAAATCTAAATAATCTAAAAATTATTAATCAACAAATCCCTTTTTAATTTCACACTTAATTTACTAATTACTACTCACTTAACAAGCATATATAAATCTACTCACTAATCATACCAAATAAGCTAGCAATAATCAAATTAATAAGCATAAACATTTTTAAACTACGACTACTTAAAATTGAAATAAGAGAGAAAGTAAAACCCAATCAAAGCTACGAAGACGAATTAACCACCCGATTATATAGACTAAATAAACTCCAAGTTTATATTTTTATTAGACTTTATTCAACTAATTAGATGATAAAGTTAAAAACTTTATTATCTAATAAGCTTGTAAAATCTAATAAAGCTCTAAACTTAGTAATTAAACTAGTTTATACAATCATTAAGCTCCACGCCAAAGTGTTGGATTGATTTCATCAACATTAAAACAATCAAAGTTAAAGTGCACAATATAACAATAAGCTATTAAGACGAAATGAGCTAGATCTAATTATGAAATAAGCTATTTAAAGATGAAAACTTTAGATCTAAATCCACCCAAAACCTATGTGTTCTACTCCTAAAAGTGAACGAGAATCGGATATATTTAAGGATTAGATCTAATAAATAAGCTACTAAAAAAAGCTACAAACGTTATGCTAGAAAATAAGCTAAAAATTGATAAAAACATAAACTATGAAAAATAAGCCAACGAAATAAGCTAAAGAAAGCTTATTTGAAAGTTTTATAAACCGAAAGTAATATAAATTAAGCTAGTCTAAATAAGCTTACTCAAAAACTACACTTAAAGAAAATAAGCCGTCGAAATAAGCTAAGAAGTAGCTTATTCGAAAAACCCTCAAAACAACAAATATGAAATAAGCTTGGTTGAAATAAGCTATGGAACTAACTTATTCGAATATAAGCTTAAGAGATAAGGTACCAAAAATTAAATAAGCTAAAAAGAGCTTATTAGAAAATAAGCTAAAAAGATAAAATAAGAAAAAGAGAGGATTAGGAGAAGAAAATAAGCCAAAGAAACACCAACCTTAATACTTCATCTTCATTTAAAAATACAATAATCCAATACAATAAGCTAGATCTGTAAGCTTAAATAAGCTTTTACAAAACATAAGCTAAAACAAACTACTCCTAAAACTACACCTACAATTTCGTCTGTTTTTTACGTTTTCGCCTGTTTTTTACGATTTCGTCTGTTTTTTACGTTTTCGTCCGGTTTTTTACGTTTTCGTCTATTTTTTACATTTTCGTTCGTTTTTTACGTTTTCATGTGTAATTTTACATTTTCGTCTGAAAAAACAGACGAAATCGTAAAAAACAAAAGAAATCGTAAAAAACGGACGAAAACGTAAAAAAAGGACGAAATCATAAAAAAACAGATGAAATCGTAAAAAATGGACGAAATCATAAAAAACGGACGAAATCGTAAAAAAACGAACGAAATCGTAAAAAGACGGACGAAAACGTAAAAAACGGATGAAATCGTTAAAAAACGGACGAAATCGTAAAAAAACTGATGAAATCGTAAAAAAACTAACGCAATCGTAAAAAAACGGACGAAATCATAAAAAAAGGGATGAAAAGGACGAAATCGTAAAAAAACGGACGAAATCATAAAAAACTGACAAAATCGTAAAAAAATGGACGAAAACGTAAAAATACGAGCGAAAACGTAAAAAAACTATCAAAATCATAAAAACGGACAAAAACGTAAAAAAACGGACGAAAACGTAAAAACCGGACGAAATCGTAAAAAAAGTCTGTAACCGTACATTAACATCAAAAAAACTTGTAAAAACGTATAAAACGTAGGAAATAAGGGGAAAATAGATATGGGTGTCATAAAAGGAAAACGGGGAAAACAAAATAAAATTGTTTTCTAGTTTTGTGTATAAAATGAGAAAATATGGATTTTGTGTGTTGTAGAGAATTTTGTTGGAAAACAACGAAATGAACGCGATCTCTGTTTTCCTTGTTTTCCACAAAACATTTTGTGGAAAACAAGGGTGTTTTCTTCCAACTAAACGCAGCCTTAACTTTCTTGTACGTTGGCTTTCTGTTGGTTTCTTTAAAAGACAAAAAAGGACGGTAGTACGTTTTTGGCTACTTGTGGAAGCGAGTTACCAATCACTAGTAGAAGGCGAGTTAACAACGTTTAGCACGAGGCGAGTTAACAACGTTCTTAACAGAGGCGAGTTAACAAGTTTATGTTGAAAGCGAGTTAACAATTTCATTTAGAAGGCGAGCTAACAATTTCACATAAAGGCGAGTTAACAATCTCACAAGAAGGCGAGTTAACAATAATGTTGAAGGCGATTTAACAACCTTAAACAATATGAGGCGATTAAACAAGCATACAAGACGAACTTATACTCGATTTTGAGTCGTTTCGGGTTTTCGGTTTCGAGTGACGGTTAATTTCGGGACTTCTAACCTATACCATTGTGATCGCGGTGTTGCTACGATCTTCGTGGTATATTTACTTCTTACCGTCGATAACCGTGCGACTCCGCAAGATTAAAAACATAATCGTGCCCCATTTTCTAAATTTAAATCGAACAAGAAATAGTTTTGGAGGGAGTTTGTATAATTAATTAACTAAACTTGAACTTTGACACATGCAGTCCCTGCATTTCAAGTCCATTTCATCACTCGTCCTTTCTTTGATTAATAACCCTCATTGTTGAAACAACTTTACACCGTTAGTCCTTATTACTTATAATTCAGCCCGTTCGTCCTCCAAAGTGAACCGTAATTGCACCGTTAGTCCTTATTTGAGTTTTAATCAACCGTTACTCATTTTAAGTTGAAATTTTTGTACAACCTTCATCAAAATTTATTATTAAAGCATCATCAATCGTTAACAAAAGCTCAAGTACTTCGACTACAACAACGATTTCAACAACAATTAATCACTGTTTCACGATTTTTTCTTGATTTTGTAAAATCCCGCAAAAGATTCCATTTCTTTTCTCGGTTTAAATCATAAATTTGTAAAATCCCTTGAACGTTAATTGATCCAAGTCCACAACAACAATCGACATTACCAACTAAAGAACCTACAAATCAATTCACTTCACAATTTTTAGGTAAAAAGGAACCGGAAAGGATAACTTACATCTATCGTGTTCGAATTCGAAAGAACAACAAAATGCAACAAATTTCTAAGACAAGCAAAAAAGAGATAGCATGGATATCTTTTTTGACGAACTTCATCACAGTTAACCTCAAGCTACTTTTAAACAAAGACTTAAAAGGCACTCAAATCGAGGAGGGATTCAAACGCGCAAATTACGATACACTCTTTTGGTCAAGATGTTGAGACTTTTACAGGCACAATGTTCCTAAACATGGATCAACTAGAAAAGCAACTTGACAAAGAATAATTTCAAGAGATTGGATCCATGGCTACTTTTAAAGTACTCGAGACACAGTTTCAGATGTTCATTAAGTCACGGATTTATTTGGATGATGAATAGTTATCAATAAAGACACCAATTACTTTCTAAAAAAACACAACCAACTCGAGATTCGAGAATTCCGTGATACACTAATCCAACACATGGAATATGTTAAAAAGTCGATTGACAAAAGAGCACTGCATAAAAGAGAGTATGACATCAGGGTGAATGAAAGACAGATGCAGACAACAGAAGAAAAGGTTGATACGAGTAAAGCATTAGATGCTAGTTTGGTTGACATAGAAAGCAGTGGGACATAATCAAGAGAGCAAGATACAAGCAGCAGATCAGGGAATGATGCACATGCTGATGATGCAGATATCAGACCCATATATGATGAAGAGCCAATGGTTGAGGTACAAACAACTGCTGAAATTAATGTATTTGCTACAGCACAACAGCATACTGAGCAACCTGAATTCAATAATAAAGGAGAGGTTGACCAGAATGTTGAACAATGTCATGACACACGTCTTTTACCTGCTAAATTAACTGATAACTAGACAACTGAACTTTCATATCAATCTCTCGAATATGAAAATATTTGTCTCAAAAAGACTGTTGCCTAATTTCAAAAAGATTTTTCAAGAATGGAAGCACGTTGTGTTAATCTTGAACTTAAATATCAAAATCAAGCTTTAAAAGAAGGGCAACATGGTTAGTTTTCGAAATTAAAAAGTATGATGCCAAGTTAAACATGAACATAGATATAATTGAAAAACAATAAGCTCGAATTGGAACTAAAGTTGGCTAAATTACTTAAGAAAATATGACTTTTGAAAAGGCATACAAAGATTGTCTAACTTTATCAAGACAACGAGAGCTAAGACTATAGAACACACAACTTCTTTGATTGCAAAAAAAAGCTAAGTTCAAAGCTCAACTTCAGGAAAAAGGAGTAATTCACAAGACTAATGTTAGCAGACCACAGCTTAGGAGCACTCAAATGAAAGATAAGGTCGTGCCAAACAATAGTCAAGTGAAGGATAAGAAGACTGAAGTAGAAGACCACCCTAGGATTTCTAGTATTTCTAGGATTTCTAATAAAACAAAGTCTGTAACTGCGAGTAATGACAGTTTAAAATCCAAAACTTTGAATGTTACTGATGTTTGTGCTAAATGTGGTAAAATATGTGTTTACTTCCAATCATGATGCTTGTTTTTCAAATTTTTAATGAGTGAATGCTAAACTAAGAAGCCTAAATATGTGCCTATTAGTATCTAAAACCCAAAGTCAAGGGAACAAATTTATTGCAAAACCCCATAAGAACACAGTTGCCACACAGAATCTTACATATACAGAAATCTAAGATTACTATATGATGTTGTATGAGAAAACTAGTAAGGCATGGAAATGGTGGATAGAACAACAATTCCTATCAAGATATAAATAGGTTCCTAAGAAAAAAATGAAATGGGTGCCTAAAGTTAGAAATGAGAATGTGAAAAAAAGAGTTAGTTTTGCTATAGATAATGCATCTAGGATAACTAATGTCTTGAAACTCACAAATACTTTAGCATCCAATTTGTCAAATATTCGATCGTCCTCTAATTCTCTTGCAGATTGTTCAACTCATCCTTGTAACACCCCCATTTTTACAGATAGCAGCGGAAGCTAATCTGGGGTATTACTTCAAAGGTACAACAGTCATAATCATAGAAAACGAATCAAAAGAGTCATTTTTGAAAATAAGTTACCATTCATTATTTCATCAGAGTTTTTACAAAAGAGAGGTCCCAACACAAAAAAATCTCCTTCAGGATCTAAAATGACAATATTTGAAAGATATAACGGTGTTTTCCATCTTCAAGTCCTCAGCCACGATAGTCGTGCCATTAGTTACCTGATAAAACTTGCTAAAAAGTCCGAACACAAAGGTTGAGTGAAATCCATAAGGTTAAGTAATATAATTTGAATGCAAGTGCTATTATAGGGCTACGTTGATAAACACCCAGTTAATTGAAACATATTTAATATTGCCATTAGCTCATGAATCCGAAGCCTTAGGGTATTTATATGATACGTTTGATTGCCCCTGCGGGTACCTTTGCCAAAATACCCGCGTGATTTCTAATGATGTTGCAATAGTAACTCGTCACTAGGGGTGACACCAACGGGGATCCAGCAAAATAGATTCAATCCCATCAAATCGCAGCTTACTACGAAGAGTACTAAACGGTTCATTTATGGGGACTTAACAGGCAAAGCAGTTACTTAGGCAATAGTAAGATTGAAATCGCTATACAGAAATAATTGCAATTCATGTTTATATGAGCATGTAAATCCCCTCGCGGGTTTATAAAATATATGAAATGCGAGGCTCGATTACTCACGCTGAACGTTTATATGTGCAAATTGATAGCAGACGGATATAGTGAAAGAAAGTAAAGCTTCATCACGGGTCAACCTGGGGTAATATATGTCAGATCTAGTTTGATTGAATAAATTGTAAGATTTTACATTGATATCGTTGATATAAAAAATATCAAACACCGATTACGGGCCAACATAATTAAGAAGTACATTCAGTAAACGTTTTGAGAAGCTAGGGCACTAATCGTTTAAATCGTAAACGCAACAACTCAGTCAGAACGTAATACCAAGGAAATGAAACTACTTAATAATGAAGCTCCCTAGTAATAGTTGTAAGTTAAGAAATCTGGGACATGATTTTTGAAAGCACATCCGATGATAAAATATATAATAGTTAATAACATAAGTCAGTTTTAAGCAATTATTCATATCTAGGAAATGATTAAGCACTGTTAAGACGTTAAATTAAAGTTAAGTTCTTTAAATGCTTTGAATGCTGTTTTTATATTTTTCAAAATAGTTACATTTTAGACCCTTGAGTTGAAAAGTGGCAAATATAACCCTTGGAGTTTGCACATTATAACTACTTTGGTCCCTCAAGTTTAAAAGATATACCAAGTAAACGGGTGGGTGTGTGGGGGTGGACCTGTCGTTAAAAGTGACATAAAACCCTTGTAGTTATTACTTTTATAAAATTACACTGTTTTAGACCTTTTCGTAAAAAAATTACCTAGAAAGTAACGATATATACACATTTCATGGAAAATTTTTTAGCAAACATGTCCAAATTGCCATGCAAGCTTATTTTAACATTTCAATAGACATTTATAAGTTATAATAAACTAAAATATGAAGATTTAACACAACGCGAGTTTAAATTAACGATTCGTTAAGCTAGGAAGCAAAACGGGTCATATTAGGGTTTTAAAATTAAAACGCGCGGGTTTTAAGCTCAAATTCTTTCATGACTTATCAAAGCACTTATTTTAATGTTAATTAAGCTATGGGATAAGATTATAACAAAATTTTATACAAGCTTAAATTATAGATTAACAAAAACATGAAATTAAGTGGTTTCGGGTTTACCGGTTTGGAACAAAAAGGTAAAACCCATAAGTTTTTGAGTTCAAATTCTTTATATTATGATTTTAGGCATGATCATTGAACATTATAAAGGTATGAATAACATGAAAATAAAGCTTAAGAGAACCAGGTCTTTGAGCTTATAGCTTAGAAATGGGTCGGAATCAGGACTTTTAGCTTCGTACGCCTAGAATAACGACTCTGGGGCTTCGTTTCTTGGTTTCTTTTGCTTCCTTTCTGTACTTGAGACTTCTTAAGACCTCTTAGGATCTATTAGAGCAATTATATGCTCTATATTTAGGATATAGGGGAGGAAGTGGGGGGATGAAAAAAATGAAGTAGTTAATACCCTATTTATAGTCGAACCACCCTTAAGGCTCAAGGTAAGCTTGTAATCTGATTTAGGACATGTGTATAAGGCAAGGTATTGATTGTGGAAGAATCTAGTGTAAAGAGTTGTAGAAGCTAGTAAGTAGGCTTTCGATGTTTGTAATTATGTTTTGGTGAATTCGTGTCTAAGCAAGGAAGAACAAAGAACCATGTGATGAATTTTTAAACTATAAATGAAGTAGATATTTAGGAGAGGTGCTTGTAAGCAGCTAGGGAGGTAAGGTGCTTGTCATTGAGGTGCTTGGTTGCAAGAAAAACTTTCAAAATGATCACTTTGCAAAGGTTTTTGATTATCGGGTACATTAGGCACAAAAATGGGTTTTCAAGCTGTGGATTCGTGGTACATTTGATGTAGGAAAGATAGGTTACTGATCCTAAGAACTTTAAATTAAGATTATAAACAAAAGTTTGATAGGTGGTTTGGGTTAAAATGGGTAGAAAATGAGTAAACGGGTCAAAAGTTCCAATTAGGGCACAATTAGGGTTTTCTAGATTTATTTCTTGTACATTGTTGTTAATATGGTGAAATAATGATGGAATGTGATTGATAATGTTGTAATTTATGTTATTATAACTTATTTGAGAGTTGGTTTGGGTTTACAATGGATAAAAATCAAGAAAACTGGTCAATCTTTAGAAACTATCTCGGTTTTATAGTGATTAAGGGTTTTAAATTAGGGCGTTTTTAGGTGTAAAAAGATGTATTAAAGTTTATGTAATAGATAATTAGGGTTGCACATTTGTATAGTTAGTGTAGTAACTTGTACCACAATGGTGGTTGAAGAATTAGACATGGAAACGGAGGTAAAACGCATTTGGAGATCATACATAATGACTGTGTATATGAAGCTTTTAAGGACTTGTACATTGATTTGAAGAGCTTATACATTTCAAATGAGATGTTATATTACTTGTACAAACGCTTTAGTAGCTTGTGCTTCACTTTGAGAATGTTAATCCTTCATGGAATTAGGGTTTAAAGGCATACGATAATGGTTTAAAGCCCGTTTTGATATAACGTTGTGAATGGTACATTATAGGAATAATGTACTTTGTAAAAATGATATTATGATATTGACTTAATATATTATGATGATTGGTTGACATATATGAAGATAGGATTGCCATATTTAGGTTGCCTGAGCCCGTTAACTTTAGTTATGCAAGAAATGTTGTACATCGAGATATTGGCAAGGTAAGTAATGTAATAAAGAGAAAAATTTCCCTAAAAAATGTGAGTTCATATATAATTGATAGATTGTAGATCATCTAACTTAATAGATGGATATTTACATTTATGAAAATTACGGGTTGTTATAATCCTATTCATTGTTGACTCTGGATGCACAAAGCACATGACGGGCAATCTAAAGCTGCTGTGCAATTTTGTTGAAAAAAATATCTGGGTACCGTTCGGTTTGGAAATGATCAATTTGCTCCAATTCTTTATTATGGAGATTTAGTTCAAGGAAATATAACGATCAATAGGGTTTATTACGTTGAAGGCCTCAATCACAATCTCTTCTCGGTTGGTCATTTTTGTGATGCGGATTTAGAGGTTGCTTTCTGGAAATCTACGTGTTTCGCTTGAGATCTTCAAGGAAATGATTTACTCACCGGTAACCATGGATCTGATCTCTATACCATTTCCCTTCAAGAAATGACTTCATCAACTCTAATTTGTCTCATGGTTAAAGCCTTACCAACTCAAGCATGGTTATGGCATCTATGACTTTCTCATCTTAACTTCGACTACATCAACCTGCTTTCAAAGAAGGATGTCGTGATTGGTTTACCAAAACTGAAATATGTCAAGGATCAACTATGTTCCTCTTGTGAAATGAGTAAAGCAAAAAGAAGTTCATTCAAGACAAAGGTTGTTCCAAGTTTGAAAGGACGACTAAATTTGCTTCATATGGACTTATGTGGTCCAATGCGGGTTGCTAGCATAAATGAGAAGAAATATATTATGGTAATTGTAGACGACTACTCCAGATATACTTGGACTCTATTTCTAAGATCTAAGGATGAAACATTAGAAGTTCTAAAAGATTTCCTCATAATGATTCAACGAAATCTTCAAGCCCTAGTTATTTATGTTCGAACTGATAGAGGCACAGAGTTCTTAAACAAGACACTCTATGCATTCTTCAAATAAGAAGGAATTAAGCATCAAACTTTTACTCCTCGAACATGTGAACAGAGCGGCGTTGTCGAAAGACGAAACTATACTCTCGTTGAGGCTGCTTGTATGATGCTCTCAGCTTCTAAACTTCATTTGTTCTTTTGGGCTAAAGCAATTGCAACCGCATGCTATACTCAAAACAGATCTATCATCATCCCGACATATGAGAAAATGGCATATCACATCATCAATGACAGGAAACCTTCAATTAAACACCTTCACATTTTTTGTTGCGCTTGTTACCTAACCAGAGATGGTGAAAATCTAGATAAGATGAAAGAAAAAGGGGATTCGTGCATTCTGGTGGGATACTCCACTCAGCCAAAGGCATATCGAGTTTACAACAAGAGAACCCGATTGATAGTTGAATCCATACATCTTCGATTTGATGAAATCAAAGAGATGTCAGAGACGTCTGTTGATAATAACACTTCAGGCCTCGTTCCCCAACGATAAAAGGCGTCAGATTATGACAACTCTAGCCCAGTCCCCCAACTACAAAATGTTTCTCCTTCAGCAGATACAACAGTTCCGTCACAACAAGAGTTGGATCTTCTTTTTGGTCCTTTGTACGATGAATTTTTCACTGCAGGTACTTCAAGTGTCAACAATTCTTCTTCTCCCATCGACAATTCTAAACAACAAGACACACCACCTACAAATAATATTCAATCTTCAACAGAACCAACAACTCCAACAAATGTTAATGCTAACGGTGAGTCAATGACCTTGAATTCTGTAATCATAGAGATTGCTTCCAGTGACTCTCTATCTTGTGTACTCTTCTCAAAGTCTACAATCCTAAAGAATGTTTTTGAGCTTATTCAAATTGTCTCTGTCCTTAATTTTAAGCTACTTTGATGGTTGTTTCTTCTGTAACTGTAGCTTTTCTCTTCCTTAAGAGTCTCTTTGCATCTCTCTCCTGAACATCGCTTTTCTATTTTCTAACCCATTGAAATAAAACCCAATGAAGAATCTTATGATGGATTCTTGAACATTACATACAGTTCCTTCTCGTTTGTGATACCCTAGTTTCTTTTATAATTCATGTATCCTTGACCCTTTAAAACCAATCATTTGAGTCCATTCTGTGGCAAGAGATGTAGGTTTCTTCAAAAATAGTATTTGGTTTTTTGGTTTCTTCAATCTTCCAACCTTTTTCTCTCATCATCTGCTCCCATTGCATGAACCATTTCTAGCAACTTCCTCATCATGTGTAGTCTCCAAAGCTCTGATTTGTTGAAGAGTTAATTTCTTCTTTTTGGGCTCTTCAACCAATATCCCTTTACCTTTTTCTTTTGGGTCAGTAGTTTGAGTTGGTTGTTGAGGTTGAGATTGCATAGGACCAGGAATGCTTAAGCCTCTTGGTCTACTGATATTGAGAGAGATATCAGCAAGAAATTCATCATCTTTGAACTGTTCTTCAGGCTCTTCTTCTTGAGTTGGACGAATTGGACTTGAAGGACCTGCTTCATCATCAAAATTTAAAGTCCTTGGAGTAACAGCACTTTGTCTAGCAGTACTTTGAATCCTCTCCAAATCCAATTCTTCAGTATCCCCACTTTTTACATCAGAAGTATCCTTTTCTTCTTCAATAATCACCTGTTCTGTTTCATCACTCTTTCTTTTCTGAAGATTCAGGAGAAACAAGCAACAACAGCATCTGTAGCATCAAAATCTTCATAAACAAAGGCTGTATGGTTATGGTCATCTTGATCATGATGCTCTTCAGACAAATTACCTTCATCTTTATTCCTCCCCAGTTTGACTGAAGACACCTTCTTCTTTTGCTTCTTTCCTCTTTTCTTAAGCTTCTGACTTTTCACCCAAAGAATGTGATGTTTGACCAATGGCTTTACCCCTTTTGACAGTTTCTTGAGTTTGGCCTTTAGCCGGTGAATCAGTATTGGTTGAGAAATGTTTTGCTTCTTGAGCCTCCTAACCTCCCTGTTTAAAGCATATAGATCCAAAAGTCCCTCATCTCCTCCAGATGTTTGAGACTCATCTGTGGGAGTATAATCATTGGGAGATTATGGAATATCAGCAGCACCTTGAGCTTCAGCAGTACCTTGGAAGTCAGCAGTACCTTGTAGAATACTAAGCTTCAGCCCTAGAATGAAGTACTCTCACTATGTGCTATCCTCTCTGTCTAATTCTGTAATGACGCTCTAACATCGGTGGAGTTCCAACGGTGTAAATCCTACCTGGAACTAAGGACTATTCTTTCTCATAAAAAGTAAAGACCTTTAGAGGGAAGAGTAACTGATGGAGAAAATTCTGAGGTCTGTTACTCCTTCTAATTGCTTGTTCAAAAACATTGAAATGAATCTAGGATACATGAGAAAAGGTTTACCATTGGCAATATGTCCTAGCATTCCATTCATAATCAACAAAGAAAAATTGAACTTTTTGGATGGTTGCTAATCATACCAGAGGCAGAAGCTATGTTAGTCCTAAATATGATTCCATGATGTACCTAAGGACTAAGACAGTGAAGTAAACAGAACTAAATACTTCCACTGAGGGCTAAATAAGGTTTTAGAAAAAGTAAGTTGTGCCAAGTTACCCTCATAGCCTATTCTCTGAGCGAGTCCTACATAACTGCTTTGGAAAACAGTCCAACACATCAACATCATCGAAGAGTAGATCAGCCCGAATGGTTTTCTCTGAAATCAAAACCCTTTTTTCAGCTACCATTACGCTAATATGAGGCACTTCATTAATTGATCTTAGAGAGCTGTAGCCCAAAATTGTTGAAGCCACAGACCAATTAGATCAGGATCAACTAACAAAGAATAGTTAATTGAGCATCCAGTGAGATAATCAATGATTTGATGAAAATCAGCATTATGCTCAGTCTTCTCCACACAAGCAATCATGTTATGTTTGTTACAGGTGCGAATATTGGCCATTTGATATGAAATTGATGTGCGTCGGAGGTTGTATTTAAAAAAATTGTGAATAAAAAGAAATGAAATGAGAGAAAAATGCAATTCAGTTGAGCACTTATAGGTTGCGTCGGATAACAAAGAAAGTTACCGTTGTAAATACGTTTTTATCTCAAAAACGTACGTTTGACCGTTGACCGAACGTTAGAACAGTACTTAGTTGTCTAAGCAGTACTTTCTAAGACGAGCAGTACTTTGAGTTGGCTAAGCAGTACTTTCAACCTAAAAAGCTTTCCAACTCAAATTTGTCAATCACAACCCTGCAATTTTTCAAAATATCTCTTCAAATCATTAAAACTTTGAACAATCATTCATATCCTCCCCGTAAGCGTAACAATAGTGCTTCCAAAGATTCTTTCTAACCAGAACAGTACGTCACTTGAATACCAGTACTTTACATGTAGTCCTCCCCTCAAACGTAGCTATGGGTTCATCATACCAATGGTTACCACCAAAAAGTTAAATCTTGCCAAGTCAAAGCCTTTGGTGAGTAAATCTGCTACATTGTCATCAGTATAGAGTAAACAATAGGAATGAACTTAAGCTCCTCCACATAGCTGACTTTCTCAAAGTCTATGCATGATTGTCATGATGTTACCTTTTCCCGTGATTTCATCCTCCTTTAGTATCTTTCCAAAAGCTACAAAACCACCTTTAAATTCTTTAAAATCAGACAGCTTGTCCTTGTCTCCTGTCATACTCAAGAGCAACACTGTCCCATTATAAGCATAATCTTTGAATCTCTTCTGGATTGCCCTGTACAAACAAGTTTAAAGATATTAGCACTTCTTTTAGGGAACCCACAGTCATAACTGAACCTTGGATACCCCATAATGGAGTTACATACTAAATGCTTGAGTGTGGTAAGACTCCCATTCTATCCCTTTCCACAAATCCGAGATAAGCTCCTTTTTGGTCTCCATGTTTGTATTGGATTTATCATGGCACTCCCTTTGACACTTACATTTTGTGGAAGTACTGCTTGTGATCCAATAGTACTTTCTTTCTTAACCCAGATAGATTCAAATTTTTCTTAGGTCTTTGTGTCTTAGGAGTCCTTGTGGTATGAAGAAGCCCTTTTTTGGTTTTTGTTTGATGGTGAAAAACTTGAGGTGTCTATGTCTTATATTATCCTTCCTAAGCATAATAAGGTCTTACCAGTACTTGTGAAAGAACTGCATAAGGTACTCTTGTCCTAGCAGTACCTGATAAAACATATTAGATAGTGACTATTTTGAAGGTACTGTTTGTGTCATTTTTGGTCTGGCAGTACTTTTCAACCCTTCCCTTGTAAGTACTGCTGATGGGATAAAAGACTCTTTGGTAAGGGTACCTAGAGTTTCCTGAGAAGTTACTATGGTTCACCCTATTGATGTTGTTCCAGACTGGTCTTGTGTCCCTTGAACCCTGCGTTCCCTTAGGTTTATGGGTTTGGGTTTGTTTGAAGGTTCTTTCGTGTAGGTCACAATCTTTGATTAGGTGATCACGACTGTAACATACAAAACATGTTTTACCCCTTTTGTGCCAAACTCCCTTTTTTCCTAGATCCTCGACCAACATTGTTTTTGAACTGTTGAGGTGGACTTGTTTATGAAAGATGTTTCACTATTTTCTGAGTTCAAAACAGTTTTCTTTTGGGATTTCCTAAAAAGTTTCAAGCAGTCTCTCAACATCACTATCAACCATACTTCAATAATGGACTTTATTTTATACAATTTCTGTTTGACTAGACTTTTGTATTCTCTGATTAACGACCTTATTCCAATAGCTAGTTCATCTATCCCAGTAAAAGAGACATTTGCCCTAGGTGGGGGGGGGGGGGGGGGGGGGGGGGGGGGGGGGGGGGGGGGGGGGGGGGGGGGGGGGGGGGGGGGGGGGGGGGGGGGGGGGGGGGGGGGGGGGGGGGGGGGGGGGGGGGGGGGGGGGGGGGGGGGGGGGGGGGGGGGGGGGGGGGGGGGGGGGGGGGGGGGGGGGGGGGGGGGGGGGGGGGGGGGGTGGGGGGGGGGGGGGGGGGGGGGGGGGGGAGGGGAGGGGGGGGGTGGTATATATACTTAGGTGGAGGTACTGCTGATCCTTTGCCTTTGAAAGTTTGAGATATAAAGATTCAGTCAATTTGTATTCCCAGATGATTGTCACTATTCCTTACTACTTACTAGATTCAACCCCAAATCCTATACATGATTTATCAGACAAATATCTTTGTTGTTTAGGACTTCATTTTGAAGTACAGCAGCATTTGTCCATTTTTCAAGTTTTACCTTGAAATCATCTCTTTCTTTTAAGACTTGATCTAGTTCCTTTTGTTTTTCTTCTAGTTTCAAATCCCTCCACTTTTATGTCAATTCCATCTGTTCAACTTAATCACCCCAAGCATATTCATTCGTTTTCATGTGTTTTTAGTATACTTCCTAAATGACTCTAACTCATTTGATATCCTAGAATTTAGCCTAACCTTTTGAAAATTGTCTTTTTCAGTTTGATAGTTTTCAAGGCATTTATTTATAAGATTTACTACATTTGATTAGTAAGGACCTCTGAGTTTGTAGCCATCAAGGCTAGAGACACTGGTGTATCATCAGCTTTGTTGCTCCAGTCAAAATCACCAAGTCCATCTGATCCAAAGTGCACAGGTTCTGCATCAATCTCCATGCTCTAATCATCTTCTTCAAGTTCAGTCAGTGCCATCATAGCCAAATGTCACTGTTTCAGCATCAAATTCCTTGGTCCAGTCAATTTCTTCATTGTTGTCTGTTGCCACCAAGGCTTTTGAGTTTGAATCTTCAATAGCCACAATCTTCTTTTCCTTACGACCATTTGCTCTGTTTTCCTGATATTTAGCAAATCTGCACTCCCTAGCAAAATGACCCAACTTTTGACAATTAAAGCATTCAATCTTTGACTTGTCAAAAGTGATCCCATTAAAATTTCTTGGCTGAGGTCAATGGGTCTTCCTGTATTTCTCATAAACTTCCTTATCATTGCAGTTAATCATAGCCACCCCATCGCCTGTCAATTTCTTCCATAGCAACCTCATTAATTTACAGCAAGCTTCATCACATGAGTTGTAGGCATAGATGCTTGTTGAGCAAAGAAAGAACATATGATTTTTATCTGAGTGGAAAATCACAGTTAGGAGGCAGTTTGCACCGTTGCTTGAGGAGCATAGAATATCCTTTTAGGATATTTTTTTGGGTACATACTTTGTTTCAAAGTACTGCCTTTGATTTCAGTGGACATAAAAGCAATATTTTGTAAGCTTAAATTTGAAACACCCTTCAATTCATGCTCATACACCTTTAAGTTGTTGTAGAGATCATCAAACTCCAATTCATCCAATCCAGGTTGTCCCCGAATCATTGTAGCAACTACATGCCACACAGATGGTAGGCTTCTTAGAAACTTCAAATTCGCATCTTCATGGGACACTTTAGCATCATATAATTCAAGCCTACTAAGAATTGTCTGAAAACCTTTCGTATGCTGAATCTACCTCTCTCTAGATTCGATATAAACCGTCTCGAATTGCTTTTTAAAAGATTCTTTTTGCATCTTCTTTAGCTGCTATCATTACGCTCTAAATCTTGCTATTTATGGCTGACCATAAAGTTTTTTGCATCTTCGGCATCATGAAAACTGAGAAGTGTCTATCAGGATTGCAGAAAGCAAATAGTTAAGAGCTTTCGTCATTGTTATCTTCTTGCTTAGCAGCAAGCGAAGTGTTTGGTGCAGACACAGACCTAACGAGGAATACATGGGAAAAAAAAATCATTTTATGGCTTAGTCTCCATTGGTGATTAAATCCCATAGTAATGATCAATGATGGCAATATACTGTCGCATCTTCAGGACATGGCCATATTCACCCTTCTTGATCATTGGGATTCTTAGTGCAGTGACTGATGAGGTGGGAGGGATAGGTTCAGCTTCAGACATCTTTTAGAGTTTGGAAAGATTTCGAATGATTAAAGTTCTTCTAGATCAGAGTCTCTACACAAGCTCTGATACCACTTGTAGGATCGATATACCTTAGTATAATAAGCCTTTAGCCTGTAAAGGATGTTACTTCCTTGAATAAATCCAAGTCAGTAACAATGAAACACTGATGTAATACTATCAATTAGCAGAAACTATTAAAGTATCAAGAAGAAACATCACAATGATTTAGTCATGGTTTAGAAACTAGCTCAGTTTTAGGGTTTAGGGTTTTGAATTAGGGTTTTGAATGTAGAAATAGATATAAAAGCTTATAAATGGAATAATTAGGGTTTAAATATTGTATATTGAATGTAGTAGCTTGTACATAAGTGATGGTGAAGAAATTAGAATGAAAACGCAGGTAAAACGGCTATTTTAGAGATCATGCTTAATGACTTGTATATTGAGCTTTTAAAGACTTGTACTCTGATTTAGAGAGATTTTATATTTCAAATGAGATGTTATATTACTTGTAGATATGATTTAGTAGCTTGTGCATTCACTTTAGATGTTAATCTTTCATGAAATTAGGGTTTAGAGGCATGTGATAATGGTTTAAAGCCTGTTTTGATATAATGTTGTAAATGGTACCTTATATGAGTGATGTACTTTGTAAAAATGATATTATGATATTGACTTGACATATTATGATGTTTTCTTGTCATATATGAAGATAGGATTGCCATAGATAGGTTGCCTGAGCCCGTTAACTTTAGTTATGCAAGAAATATTGCATATTGAGATATTGGCAAAGTAAGTAATGTAATAAAACGAAAAATTTCCCTGAAAAAGGTGAGTTCATATATAATTGAAAGATTGTACATCATCTAAATTAATAGATGGATATTTACATTTGTGAAAATTACGGGTTGTTATAGTCCCCCATCCTTACAGAAATCTCATCCCGAGATTTAATTGGATTTTGAAGTGATGATTGAAAACAGATGAGGATATTTGGCACGAATTTTGTCTTCACGTTCCCATGTAAACTCTGGTCCTCTTTTAGAGTTCCATCGTACTTTGACTATAGGAATATGACTTCGCTTTAGCTGCTTGATTTCACGGTCCATTATCTCCACTGGTTCTTCTACAAAGTTGAGTTTGTCGTCAAGTTGAAGTTCTTTCATTAGAATAATAATAGATTCATCGGATAAGCACTTCTTGAGATTAGAAACATGGAAAGTATTATGGATACTACTAAGCTCTTCAGGAAGCTCTAGTTTGTACGCCACTAGGCCAATTCGTTCAAGGATTTTAAATGGTCCAATGTATCAGGGATTAAGCTTTCCTCGTTTTCCGAATCAAAAGATATCTTTGCAAGGTGATGCTTTCAACATAACACGATTGGCAACTTGAAGTTCTAAAGGCTTAACCTCACATTGGCATAACTTCTTTGTCGATGCAGCTTGCTAGTGTTGATGAATTTGCACGATCTTTTCAGTAGTTTCTTACGCGCATTTTTCATATTTTATGTAAAAACTTTACGTAGCGTACCCTTTTAAATATCGGACTTTGATAATAACCCGCATTTACAAAATAGGGGACAAGTTTTAAACTCATCCCACTTGTCTAACCCACCATTGGGGCGGATCAACCAAAGGGGGAGGTGTCCCTTGGTGTTGATTCTTGCTATAACAATGTACACTTGGCATTTTTAGTCCAAGCATACATAAACTCATTTTTTACCAAACTTAACACACACACTACACACTCTTGCATGTGAAAAAGAGTAAAACACAAAAATACTCTTCCTCCTCCTCCTCCCTTGCCGTGAGAGCTAGAACCACCACAACACCAATTCCATATAATTTTATAGATCACAAAATAACCACACTAGTAAAAATGACAACCTAGTATATTCCTTGTATATTTAAGGTGATTGAAAGGGTTTTCAAGAAGGGTTATACATTTGGGGCTGAAGATGAAAGTTTATACAAGTTTTTTATCAAGTCATTTTGGTAAGAAAAATGGTGATCAAAATTATTTTTTAGGTGAAGATCAAGCTTGATGATCTGAAGCTTTGTTACTTGTTTGATCTTTGATCTATTTTATAACATATTTCTTGTGGTAATAAATCCTCATGAGTTTTTGTTTATGTTTCATTTTGATTTTCAAATGTATATGTACATGTATGATATTTGATGATCAAGTAATAAAAATGGCCATGCATGTATAGATCTAGGTTAATTATAGCTAAAATAGTCATCTAAAACAAGTGAAAAGATCATCAAAATTATGAGCTGTAATGAACAGTAGATTCTATAAAACTCAGTAGGTTTGAAGGTTGATTTGATTGACATGAGGTCATAGCCCTATCCAATCCTCTCCCAACCCTCATTATTAAATCTCTATGTACATTGGGCAAATTGGATGATTCCAAGAAAGTAAATAATAAATGAGTTAATGGTCAAAACACTAAAACTAGTCAAATTTGGACCTTGCTGTACAGATTGCGTAAAAAGTCATATTTACGGGCTGAACCAATTAAAAAGTGAAGACTATGGGTTGTAGCGAAAGTCATGTAGATTCTGAATTAATTGGATAGTCAACCAATTCTTTATGATTTGTAATTGACATCAAAAATGGTGAAAGTGAAATTTCAGTCCTAATTAGTAACTTGACCATTAGGTCAGTACTATACCAATTTGTATAATGTAATATTTAAGAGGTATTTAAAAATGACTTTAAATTTGTAAAGTACACTTAATTATGAATCCAAGCATATAAGTATACCAATTATACCATTTACGGTTTATAAAATATTTTTTTGTTTATTTTTATTTTTTTTTTTTTTGGTACTTTCGTAGAAACATAAAAAGTATACAGAATATTTACTACTACCCGAAAAACTAGACTATGTAAAGCAGGATTTTAGTAACTAAAAACTGGAGTGGTAAGGACCGCCCCGTTGCCCCCCCCCCCACTTCTTGGGAGCTTTTTTTTTTTTTTTATTTTTTTTTAAAAATACTAACATACTGATAATAAAAGTATTCCGACCATCAAGAACCATAAAATTTTTATACAAGGAGTGCATTTATAAGCTTAAATCGGCCATAAGGCCTTTCATTGGACCACTAGGGCCCAATGAAAAAAAATGGACTTATTGGACTTAAACTTTATGCCTAATTCCACTTTGGACATTACTATTGGGCTAGGTCCTGGTTTGTGTTAATAATATCTCAATATAATAATTTAATGGGTTTGCTTTAATAATGGGCTATTGGGCTTTTTGGCACTAACTTGTTAAGAACTTGTGATCTTGAACATTTGGACAAATTATGGACCTATGGACACTAATATATGTAAGAAATATGATATATTTGGTTATAAAAGGCTTGTGGTAAGTTACTAAGTTGAAAAGTATATACAACAACTTATATAAACAAAGATACACATTGATTTCAAAGGGGCTATTTTGGTTTGTGTATGGTGACAACCACATTATGTTCTATAAAGATAGTACGTCTCATGATGATTCCAAAAAGGTAAGAAACTCGAAAAACAGATTAATAACGAAAAAGATACAGAATCGCTAAAAACGGAGCTATAACGAATAAAATACGACATTTACGAGTTTTACGATAACTAAAACTATAAAAATAATTTTATAAACTGGCGTGAACAGTAAAAAGTACTGTTCACCAGTAGGTCAAAAATATGAAAATGTCATATTTTGATAGCTCATCTTAATACGAAAGCGTGGGCATAAGAAACGAAAAATCGGGCTTAAAACGCGAAAGTTACGTCATTTTTACTAACAAGGCATTTACAAATATTTTTACTTTATAAATGCGATTTCACTAAAACGATTAGATGGTGATGTAGCTATATAGAATTGTATATGGTATTAGTTAATCAAAGTGCTTAGTGCTTATACGACCTATATTGAATTAGGTTGCACTCGATCATTATCGTCACACATTATCTGTGATATACTTGATATTCATTAACTCAAGGAGAGTTCATAGCCTCACGTTTTACATTTTACAATGATTTATAAGTTTTGGGGTGAAAACATGCTTTGTTTTACAATTGTACGCAAGAAACTTTGAAATACTTAGTGTTTTGGATATTGTATACCATGCAATACTTACTGTTTTGGATATTGTATACCATGCAATACTTACTATTTTGGATATTGTATACCATGCAATACTTACTGTTTTGGATATTGTATACCATGCAACACTTACTGTTTTGAATATTGTATACCATGCAATACTTACTGTTTTGGATATTGTATACCATGCAATACACACTCTAAACAATTGCGGTCCTACACTCATACAATTTACAAACCTATGAATTCACCAACATTATTGTTGACGTTTTAAAGCATGTTTTCTCAGGAGATCAATGAGGTACAAGACAAGGGATACATTGGTGGTCGTTATTTTGGAAGTCATTTGCATTAAAGATTTGGTTGCATTACATTTTGGAGGAACATTTATTATGAACTGGAATCTTTGTATAATTTAACAATGAACAAGTAAAGCTTCGGGCTTTTGTAACAAACATTTTGCTAAATCCAATGTATCGGTTTTAAACGACACTTTTAAAAGTCGTTCTTATATATCTTGTGCTGTTGATCTATGAAGTAACGCTCCCAAACCCATATTCCGCTGCGACCCATTTTGGGGGTGTTACAATCCCAAATAAATTTTACAGATGAATCACAAGCAACTTTTGCTACATAAACTGCCACTAGCGATCGAACACACAAAGAATCTAAAGAAACTACAAATTTGTTTGAGATGTCAAAGATTGAAAATTTCAAACCAAGTCGCAGAAAATTTTATGTATAAGCGAGCAAAATCGCTGATTGAGAATCAAATTCAACAATAGCACGAAACTATTCCTTTATAACAAGGAAACTCTACATCATCAATTGGTAAACGCTTACTGTGACTCTTGAAATCTTGTATGTAGAATTAATTACTTGCGTTTGTAACAAGGAAACTCTACATAATCAATTGGTAAACGTTTACTGTGACTCTTAAAATCTTGTATGTAGAATTAAGTGTTTTCTACAGTGGTTGTCTTGACCAATGTTTTGAAACCCGGTTCGACCCGGTCGATTTAACCGGTTCCTGTCGAAAAAACAGGTCAAATTAAACCGGGTTTCATATTTTCGAAACCTGATTAGACCCGCCAGGTTTGGAGTGACCCAGGTCAACCCGGTTCTCGAGACCCGGTTGGGTTTTGGTTTTTTTCATGTTTTTTAACAAATAAAACAGGTTAATTATATATACTTGTGACGTAATTTTGTTTACATGTTATATTTGTTAGTAAATCGTTTTTAGGTTTAATATATATGGAATATTCATGATTTATATATATACTTTTTTTTGTATCATTGCAAATAATTTTTATTTTTTTTGTTGTGCAAGACCGGGTTGACCCGGTGGTCGAACCGGTAACCCGGTGACCCAGTGACTCGACCAGGTCGATTAGAGACCCGGTTTTTAAAACATTGATCTTGACTTATTTAAATGGGTACATAGAGGACGATTCATATCCAGGTTTAGGAAGTAGAGTCTTTTTTTGCTCTTATTTATGTGGCATAACGAGTATTCCGGTGGCCGTTTTGAAATTTAATCTGGTCATCCCAACATTTTTTGGTTAAGGATTTTGTAAACTCGAAGCGTATAAGGTAGAAATACTTTAATCTGATTGTGATCACACGATTCCGATTGATGTCTAGATTATAACCATTCACACAACGCAAAATTTTAACAAAGATTAAACTATTTCTTGTTTTTAATCATGGGAGAAACTGTTAATGATGTGACAACAAAGTTTCGGAAGTTAGACAAGTGGCAGTGATATTAAGCATTGGCATAAGAAGATGCACTTTCTTTTCACCACGTTGAAGGTTGTATACGTGTTGAGTACCCATATTGATGGACGATAAGAAAGCTCAACAACAATCTCCCAAGATATAAAATGTGGCTCAATTTACGCAGCTGGGACTGGTGGTAAGGAGGGGGTATGCTGGAAAACTCTCCATTTGTGGCAACAGGGTGCAAGGTGCACCACAATAGGCCATGTACTGTAAACTGCGGGAATTACAAGAAGATTTACTATGTGACTCGGGATTGTAGGAATCCTGCTGCCGCTAAGAATCAAAGAACCCTCACTTGCTATGAATGTGGGAATCCAGGGCACTACAGGAG
This sequence comes from Tanacetum coccineum, assembly GCA_026074375.1. Classification (NCBI taxonomy): domain Eukaryota; kingdom Viridiplantae; phylum Streptophyta; class Magnoliopsida; order Asterales; family Asteraceae; genus Tanacetum; species Tanacetum coccineum. Next base: position 78,017 of record BQNB010000640.1, on the reverse strand, counting down.
TGATTGCCCGAAGCTAAAGAACCAGAACCATGGAAACCAGGCTGAAGGTACTGGAGCCACAATGGCAATGGTGTTGTCCTTTGGAGGAGAGAAAAAACCGAACAGCCATTAACAACATTGAGGATGAGATTGAAGCTTAAAAGAGAAAGTTGTCTCGCTTTGCCTAGTAAACCCTAAGTTGGAAACTTACTTAAAACTTTATCTCCTTAGGAGATTCTTGTTGTATTTTTTAAAATGTTCGTTGTTACGAATGACTTTAAATTATCTATCAAATTATCGTATTATAAAATTTTGTCAATATTAACTTTGATTCCTTATTTTACTTTGCAAAACTACTCTCTCACGAATATTCAAGAAATCATAACGCATTTGGACGAAATTGAGCAATGCATCGTCAGTCCTCAATTATACATAGCCTGATCAACTATGTATAATTCAGGAAAGTACCTTGCCGTTCTGAGAGTAGTCACCTTAAAAACTTCTGGTTAAAAGATAATTTTCTATTTATATCAAGTTCTGCGTGCGTATTCATAAAATGTAATCATCGCGAGAAACCAAACTAACAATAATAATCACTAAGTAAAATCTTACACCACCATACTATATAAAGTCGACATCATTTTTTTTCAAAAATCCTATGTCCAAAAGTCAAGACGCATCCCCAGTCACCCTAGGACGATCCACTAACAAGTTTACTCGCCATTAAGGAATATACTAATTCATCATTTTCGACGAATACGTACTACCATAGAGCTTGGTAGTTACGACACCACCATTGGTATAAAGTCGTTATCACTCTAAGAAAGATGTTATAACTGATGCGTTAAGCCAAAGAAGAAAAAAAAAAGAGAAAAAAGAGCCCTCTAGAAGTCGAGCTTTAGTCGCGACAATAAATATTAAACCAACATCACAAATCCTGAACACTCAAGTTAAATCACACAAAAGGGGAATGTAAATGAGTTACCAAGCGTGGTAACGAAATATTCGAATGACATAAAATAAAAATAACAAATAGAATTGTTGCCACAACATCCATTTATTATATTAGAAATAAGATTACATAAGGACATAAAGGAAATACAAGCTTTATTACAACCCTCCCCTAGCAATAATATCTATTTCTTCCAAAGGAGATCCACGCCGATTGCAAGAACGATGAGGGGCACGAGAATTGCTAGAATAAAGGCCAAATACTGAAATCCTTCTTCGTATGGGAAGTAGGCAAGATAAATGCCGAGTGCTATCGCGGTCGCCATCGCCAAGAGCGTGATGATGTGCAACATTTTTGAAGATTGGATAAGAGAAAATGTAAGTGAAAGATTAAGTGTTGGATGGAAAAATAGAGGATAAAAATTTGGTATTTAAAGAGAGGAAGTAGCCGTTGGGGCTACTGTTCATAGACGTTGGAGTTACTGTTCATAAAAAATAAATTACCCACACCTCTTCACAAAGACCGCACCATCGTCAAGTGTCGCGTCTTAAACCTTGAGGACAAGGCTCATTTAACGGGGGGAGTCTATAACACCCCATGTTTTAGGGTCATTTACGTCATCAATAAATTCACAAGTTACTTTTAATATTGTACGTGCTTGCTTTTAAATCGTAAACGTTAAGTTAAATCGCGTAAGCTAAAAATTATCGTTCAATGTAAACGGGCGTCAAACAATTAAACGTTTACATCAAGCAAGTATTAAATAATTATTTTGAGAATAATTATGGTCCTTGTTCATTTTAATTTTACCGGTTACGTAAAACGTTTACGTTTCGCGATAAAATACGTTTAGGCATTCCCGGAACCACCAAAACCTTTCTACGCTTCAGCAAATACCCACTTTTATACCCAATACTTAAAAATCACAAAAATATATCATATATACCTCTATATGGACGGATATGGAGCTAAGTATACAAAGATATTAACTTTAAAAACACATCTCCATGTTTTCATGGGATGTTCTCAACTATTAGGGAACATCTACCATTTTCTTAATACTTTGACCAAATTCAAAGGACCAAAAGACCTCCTTATAGAACCTCAGGGTATTTCCGTTGACTTTCATAAGCCTTTATAATACAGTAAAAAGAGATAACACTTACATTTCCATTTCCTTGTGTGAAAAAGCAAAAATACTCTCCCTTTTTCCCCTTTATAACCCACGGCTCAAAAACACCCCTATACAAATCTATACAAAAATTTTCTACAACAATTACACACATACCTACATCATATCTAAGATGTCTTAAGATGTTTTGAAGGGTTGGTTAAAGGTTTGCAAGGTGTAAGCAAGTATTTACAAGATTAGGGTTTCTTTGGAAATCTAGGGTTTTAAAGGGTGCAAGCTTTGGTTTTGTATCTAGACAAGGGTTTAGATCATATTTCTCATCATCATACATCATCATAAGGTTAACTAAGAGCCCTTAACTTTTCATTTTCATGATTATATGTGTATATGATGTTTATATAGCAAAATCACCATTAGGACACTTTTGAACATGTAAAAAGGATTTTTACTTGTGATTTTGGATTTGTACACTTTTACATATGATATGATGTTGGTAATATCATGTTAAATGGATTTATAAGTGATGTACACTCTTGGTTTAAGTATAAAAAGTTCAAGTATAAACTTGTAGTTAAAAGTTACTTAAAGAAAGTTTATGTTTTCAAGTGATGTTAATGGCTAGTTAATCTTGTGATTCTTGGACAATATATGGACAAATAATGGATTAGGGACCCTAAATATGGAAGACATGTGAAAATGAGTGTTGTAATAGATTTGTAACAAAAGTTGGTTAAGCTAGAAAGTTACGAAACAAAGTTTTAACATATTTTTTATCAAGGAAATTCATTAGGGTCTGTTTGATTTCGACTTTTAAGGGTATACATTTTATTTTTTTATAAATACTACGGTCTCATGACGATTCCAAAAGGTAGAAACCTCGAAAAAACGGATAAATAACGAAAAAGATACGATAAAAACACGATTTACGTTAATACCGATTTTATAAAATAAACTTTATATAAGAATGTTATATATATACTTCTAAAACATAAAGTTTGTATTTTTCACAGATTTGTACATACTTTTAGATTTCAAAATGATTAGAATCGTAAATTTTTCAATTAATATCGAAGAAAGAGTTATGATATTTCGAAAGGGGGGTTTACGATAAATTAACACATTATAAAAATTTACTGTTCATGACAGAATCATTTATTTTTGTAAACCTTTAAATAAAAGAGAACTTTCAATTACGAGTACGTGCTCGAAAGAATTACTTTAAAAACGGAGCTAAAACGAATAAAATACGACGTTTACGTATAATTGAAAGTTTATATAAGTTATTTTATAAAACCATAATAGTAAAAATACCTGTTCATCAACAGAAACCCACTTTATAAAAAATGTGATAATTTTAATAACGAGACGTGCTCGAAGGAATCGCTAAAATCAGGATTAAAACGAATAAGTTGTTGCATTTACGGGTTTTACGACAATTAAATTTATAAAACGTCATGAACAGTAAAAGTACTGTTCATCAGAAGGTTATAAAATATAAAAATGTAATATTTTTATATATATCATCTTACTATGATGGACGTGGACGTAAGAAACGGCGAGATACGGGTTTTAAAACGGGATAATGTTATGTAGTTTTTCTAAGACGTAATCATAACGTTTTCGCTTTATAAACAAGATTTATAAATTTGCATATAGATGTTGATGAGCTTTATAGATTGTGCTTGATATTAGATATCGAAGTGCATAGTACATTTCGACCTATGTGTGATTAGTTGCTTCGGATTCGTCCGTGACCTCGTTTATTTCACTTACCGGGATTATTTCTTATCCCCACCCATTCACCTGCACTACTGAGGTTAGTTTTATAGCACCGTGTTTATGGTTTTAAATATATTTTTGGTGTGTGAACATGTTTGTTTTATAATTGGTCGCAAGAAAATTGGAAATACTTACTGGTTTTGGATATTGCATACCCTGCAATAGAGTACTGTTTTGGGATAATTGTTACCATGCAATATTACTGTTTTCTAATATTGTATACCATGCAATACTTCTGTTTGGATATTGTATTCCATGCAATACTTACTGTTTTGAATATTGTATACCATGCAATTCATTACTGTTTGGTATTGTATACCATGCAATACGCACTCTAAACAATTGCGGTCCTACACTCATACATTTTACAAACCTATGAATTCACCAACTTTATGTTGACCGTTTTAAGCATGTTTTTCTCAGGTTAATAAGGTACAAGAAACAAGGATACATTGGTGGTCTACATTGTGGAGTCATTTCTATAAAGATTTACGTGCATTACATTTTGGGGATAGTTGTCATGTAGAAAAATCTTCGCATTTTCAAGAATAAACAAGTTTAGCCGTTGAGCTTTTTTGTAACAATATTTTATTAAATCCAATGTATCATTTTCAAACGACAGTTTTGTGTGTTCTTCTATGTCTGTGTTGCATATGTTATTATGAAGTAACGCTCCGGATCTTATTCCGCTGCAAACCCATTTTGGTGGGGTGTTACAATGGGGGACCAGAGAGGGGGGGGGACAGGCTGATGCTGCGGCTGGAGCTCATAGAGTGGTCATGATACCCATGTTTATTGTGAGGGTGGCCAGGATGATCCGGCACCCGCACAGGCACCACCACCACCACCAGCTACTGCCAGGACCATGCCACAGAGGATGGCTAGATTAGAGGAAGACGTGCACGAGATACGTAGGACGTTAGCTGAGTAGCGTGAGGTGATTAGTGCGAAGACTCATGATTTTTCCAGATTATGTACACGGACTACCACTAGCCTCGCACGGTTGATGGACAGAGCAGGTGTGACATACACGAGCTATTCTAAGACACCGAGAGAGTACACGAGGCACGTTGAGCGAGGACTGACGGTGCACAGCACCTCCAAACACAGCGGCCCCAAAGTCAGACCTATGATCCCTCTCTATCATTGTCTTTTGTTTATATTCTTTCTAACATTTATTATTATACATATCATGATGTATCTAACTATTAAACAGGTTCTCATATTTTTTTTGCATATATATCATGATTTGATGTTTTGATTTGTATGTGTATGATAGAATCACGCCTGGCAGTAAGTTCAGCACCACAGTTCATGAATATGTTACGGAACCAAGCAGGTATTCATACCAAAATACATATATGGAGAAGAGAGATGATTTCATAGAGTGAGAAGCGGAAGAAAAGTCTAATTAAAGACTTCGCTGTAATACAAAAAGTGCTTCCCGAGAGACAAACCGGATTGTTATTTAATTTTACGAGTCTTCTTTCCTCATACATCAATACGGTGTATCCGCTCCATACCATACATCGTATTGATTGTCTGGACGTTATCAGTCTTTTCTTTTTATGCACGTTAAAATATTATTATAGTTTTGTCAATTCGGCTTCATTCATGCACCTGATAGCGTATTAACAGATAGACCCGTATCTTGATACTGGTTCAGGTTTTCTTAATACGGGTATTCCAGTTTATGTATACGGGATCGAGCTCCTGTACAGTTTTTTTAGTTTAGTTTAAAATTAAACGTTAGATGCCAAAATAGGTATGCTCGTTTTTTTCCTATTTTTAAAAAGGACCTCATAAAAGAAATATCGATGAATATTGGTGGAAAATTTACAAATCTGGATATGATAAACCGTCAATTTTAGGTCGTTATTTTATTCTCGAGTATTAAATATATTTTTCAATTTTATGATGAGATATGAACTCACGACTAACCGGGAGAATTAGGGCTTACACTTGTAATTTAAGTAACGTTTATGAAGAACCGGCGAATTCTACGTAAGGCATCGACGTTTATATTTCCAAAATGCCGTAGAAATATTTTTATTGCATTCGTTTTTATTTTTCGTGTATTGTATATTTTTTACTTTTATGAATAACGACTACTATCGTACCTTTTTAAATATCAGACTTTGAAAATACCCGCCTTAACAATTAGTGGGACAAGTAGTAAACTACTTATCCCACTAATCTCACCATGCAAAGGGTGACAAAACCAAAGGGAGAGGTGTCCCTTTGGCAAGCCTTGATCAAGTGTAACTATAACACTTGGCAATTCAAGTCTAGACATATATAAGCTTAATTTTGACCATCTAACTCACACACTAGCCATATTTTTAACCAAAATCTGAGATTGCTCTCTTCCTCATCACCTTAGACGCCACATATAAAACACCCAAACACCCATTCATAAATTAAAAGATCTAATCAAAGATGAAAAAATAGTGAATATAATACCTGTGTAATCAATATATTTTTTAAGTGGAATATAAAGATGTTTTCAAGAAGGTTTTTATATAAGTTGGGGCTGAAGTTACAAGGAGGTTTTTATAAGATATTTGAGTAAAGAAAATGGTGATCAAAAGTATTTTGGGTGGAGATTAAGCTTGGAGTTGAAGCCTTCATCAAGCTTGTTCTTGATGAAGCTTGGAGTTGAAGCCTTCATTAAACTAAGTACAAAAATGGTTTTGGATCTGTAAAGTACACTTAAATATGAAGCTAAGCATATAGATATATCAGTTATACCATTTACGGTTTATAAATTATGACTATTTTCGTAAACATAAAAGTATACAAAATTTACTACTACCCGAACACTATACTATGTAAAGCGATTTTTGTAACTAAAACCCGAGGTGGTAGGACCCACTTCTTGGGAGTTTTAAAATGCTAACATACTGATAATAAAAGTATCCTGACCTCGAGAACCCGAAATTTTATAACAAGAGTCATTTACAAGCTTAAATGAGCCATAAGGCCTTATTGGGCCACTAGGCCCAATGTAACAAATTGGACTCTATGGACTTAGCTTTAGGCCCAATCCACTTGGACCTAACTAATGGGCTAGGACCTAGTCTTTGAGTGATAATATCAACTTAATAACTTAATGGGCTTGCTTAATGGGCCTATTGGGCTTTTTGGACTAAATTGAATAATATGAGTAAGTGGGCTAATAATAAAACAAGCGTTAAAACTAGATAACTCAAGTGTGAATAAAATATGTTGCAAAGGGATGATATCATATAAACTTACACTGTATAATTTACTTATTTAATTTATGAGTTTTCGTTAATTTTTATCAACTAGAAACCTAAGACCCGTTACAATTTGTATAGGTCTTGGTTGATTGACACGCCTACTTCCGAAGTTTTTATTCATCGATATTCTCATCCGACATCACTAAGTGAGTTCATAGCCTCGCATTTTTACACTTTAATTTTTTTTATAAACCCGCGAGGGATTATAAAATGCTTTTTTTTAAAATAAAACACAAGGATATTTATGCTAGTTGCCTCGATTATTATTATAAGGTTAGCTTAACTCGCTAGATAAAGACTGCGGAAATCATGAAAATTGTTAAACTACCGAGGATATGGGTAGACGCTTATTACATGAAATTGTACTATTCTGGCGGTTGCCCCCCTCTATCCGTGACGACTGGCTATCGTCAAGTGTCGGGAATATGACACAACGGATGCGTTGTATAGAGAATAATATGCACTCATAGCGAGGGTGTATAGTAGGCATACCTTGTTGGGAACCCCAACATAATTAGATGGTAACGTTCAATGTCATGAGACTTATAAATAATCCCCCTATAACTTTGTCTGATCCACATCGTTATGTCTTGATGATTTTGAGAAATGATACTTGTGTTCGGAATTTAATATATATATAAAACTCTATGGATCACTCAACATTATTGGTGACTTTTTAGCATGTTTTATCTCAGGTCTGGAAGGTAATTCGTTGATGAAGATTTTGGAGAAGTTAATGAAATAACTATTTTGAAGGCCCATTAAAGAAAATCATTCGAGGAAAATATTTGAAAATGATATATTGATTATGAAAATATTTGGGACCTATGTTGTGAAACTTTTTATTTCGAATGGTTATATTTAAAAACGTCTCTTTTCGAGTCGTTTTATATGCTTGAGTTATTTTATTATGACGTAGCACCCCGAATGACCCTTCCGCTGAGATATAGAAAAATGGGGGTGTTACAGATTGGTATCAGAGCGTAAGTTATAAAGAACAAAAGATTTTCAAAAAAAATGAACAAAAGGATTTTTGAAATCTTTTAACTATAAGTGTGCAAGCGAAATCTCCGAATTACCAAATGGCAAAGAATGTGGAAGGTAATTTTTTAATCGGATATATATATATATGGAAAAATATATATATGTTATAATATGAAATTTTCATTTATTTGAATATAAATGTTAATTATGTAATTATTTAATACTAATACGAGATATTTATACGACGCAGATTATCATGGAAAATCTACCCCTTGACCATAATGAGTTCGCACTAGCTGCAGAGGCTGCACCAAATAATAATAATGGATGGATAGAGTGGGATGTACCACTAGGAGGAGAGATGGACGAGCCGATGGTAGACCCGGAGTTTGACGAGGAGGAAATGGATGATGATGATGGTTGGGAGGAGGATGACGAGTGGCTGATGGCCCCAGTGACGCCCCCGAGGGCTACTGTGACCGTTTCGAGCACCTACGAGGTTGGAGGTCCATCTACGGCTACGCCCGTGGGACACCCGCTTGCTATCATGGCACCTGGAGTTGCTACGCAGCCTCAGGTAATCGATGACTTATGTACCCAGATGGATAACCTAGAGTATAGACATGGAGCATTGACGAGGAGGATGGAGGCGGTGAGTGATATTGAGGTGGCTAACAGTACTGCCATTGGGGAGATCCACCCTAGAGTGACTACTGTGGAGGAGCAGGTGCAGACCCTGCAGACGGCACTACATGGAGCCGAGTTGCAGAACCAGCAGTTGCGGGACTAGAGTGGCTGTAGATAATGAGTGGAGGGGCACCATGATGTCATACATGCTGTGGATGGAGGAGTGCCTCACTGTTTTGGAGAAGAGACTTCCGGGACCGTCTTCGGGGCCCCAGTAGTCATTTCTTTTCCTTTCTTACCTTGCTGGTCTAGGATCTTTTGTAAATCACTAACTAAACTGCGATGTCAGTTAGTAGAACTAGTCTTTTGGAGTTGTATAGCATTAGATGGTGACATGTTATGTATGACAATCGAACTTGTAACTTGTTTGTGATTAATGAAATGACTATCTTTTGGTTCTAATTCTATGTTGTGTTGTTGTTACCTTTCTTTTCTTGTTTCTTCTAAATTGCTCCTTCTGCTTAATACAATCATTGAATGAATACTCATTATGATTTGATTTGTGTTGTAACAGAATCATGCCGCCAAAAGCAATGTCTGAGGCACGTATGCGCGAGGTTATTAGGGAACAAGTTGCCGCATCTATGGCTGAATTTGTGGCAAACATGAACCGCAGAGCCGGTGGTGATGAAGCCGGTGGTGGTGGAGCCGGTAGTGCTGGAGCCGGTGGTGCTAGAGCCGGTGGTGCATGAGTTGGTGGTGCCGGATCGGCAGCGCCTAAAATTACTGGGTGTACTTACATAACATTCATGAAGTGTGACCCACAACCTTTTAAAGGCACCGAAGGTGCCGTGGGATTATGTCAGTGGTTTGAGAAACTAGAATCTGTGTTTCGAATCAGTGATTGCAAGGAAAGGGATAAGGTGAAATTTGCAACTGCTACTCTCCAAGGTCGTGCATTGACTTGGTGGAATGGAAGGATTGCTTCCATGGGTATTGATGCTGCTAATGGTACTCCATGGACTGAGGTGAGAAAGTGGATGACCGAGGAATTTTGTCCTCGAAGTGTGTTGCAAAGGCTGGAGCAAGAATTGTACAACTTGAAGTTAAAAGGGACTGATATTGATGGGTATACAAACCGATTCCACGAATTGGCCTTGTTGTGTCCTAGAATGGTGGAGCCTGAGCAGGTGAAGGTGGAGCAGTATATTCGTGGGTTGTCGAAGAATATACGTGGTGATGTGACATCATCGAGGCCTGCTGGTATTGATGAGGCTGTCCGTATGGCTTATCAGCTCATAGGACAATTAATACAAGACAAGACTGATGAGGTTTCTGAGAGTGAAAAGAGGAAAGGTGAAGGAGATCGTGGTGGTCGTGGTGACAACCGACGCGATTACAATCGTCGGCAAAACCAAAGAAGGGCTAATGCTGGAGCTATGACCAATGCTGCACCAAATGACAATGAAGTTTGTCCAAAGTGCAAGAATAAGAAGCATGCTGGGGATTGTTAGAAATGTGGTAAGTGTGGTAAGTTGGGGCACAAGACTGCTGCTTGTTGGAGCCTCGACATAAAAGATGTGACGTGTTTTAACTGCAATGAAAAGGGTCACCGAAAAAGAGATTGCCCTAAAGTTGAAAAAGAACATGGACTAGGTGGAAATAACGGGAGCTGTTTACAAGATTGGAGCTGTGATGCTCAGCAAGATAGAATGTCATTACTGGTAAATGCTTACTCAATATCCGATAGGCTACTGGCTTTATTTGATTCGGGGCGATAAAAGTTTTTGTGTCTACAAATTTTAGTACCCTTATTAATATTAAACGGTTGAGTAGATACTTGCTTTGAGTCGAATTGGCCGATGGGAAAAGTAGTAAGAACAAAATGTGTCTATAGGGTGTACACATTATCCCATCTTTAAACAGTTCTTTTCCAATCGATTTAATGGTAATAGAACTAGGAAGTTTTGGATATTCATTATTTAGGTGATTGGTTATCACGATATGATGCTGCTATTTTATGTGGAGAGAAAAAGGTTAGGATTCCCCTAGAAGGTAAGACATTGGTTATCGAAGGCGATAAAAATAATTCCCGATTGAAGATCGTTTCTTGCATTAAGGCTCAAAAGTATATCGAGAAGGGTTGCAAGTTATTCTTAGTCAAAGTAACTAGACAAGTATTGATGAGAAGCATTAGAAGATGTTCTAGTTATCTGAGATTTTCCCGAGGTATTTCCCGATGGAATTACCTGGACTTTCGTCACCAGGCAAGTTGGAATTCCATATTGTTCATTATTCCGGTGCTGCTCCTTGGCGCGTGCGGCCATATCGTTTAGCACCATCCGAAATGAAGGAGTTGTCCAAGCAACTACAAGAGTTGTCGGAGAAAGGTTTTATTCAACCAAGCTCGTCGCCGTGGGGAGCTCCGGTCTTGTTCGTGAAGAAGAAGGATCGATCATTCTGAATGTGCATTGATTACCGAGAACTAAACAAGTTAACGATCAAGAATCGATATCCATTACGGAGGATTGATGACATATTTGATCAGCTGCAAAAGTTTAGTGTCTTATCGAAGATTGATTTTACATTCGGTTATCATTATCTTCGTATCCGCGAGGTAGACCATTCCAATTCTAAGCATTTAGAACTCGTTATGGACATTATGAGTTCCAAGTAATGCCTTTTGGACTGACTAATGCACCTGCAGTATTCATGAATTTGACGAATCGCGTGTACAAGCCGTATCTTAATAAGTTCGTGATTGTATTCATTGATGACATTCTGATTTATTCCAGAAATAAAGAAGAACATGGTGAACATTTGAAGACTATCTTGAATTTGCTAAGGAGCGAAAAGTTGTACGCTAAGTTTTCGAAATGTGATTTTTGGCTTGATTCCGTGCAATTCCTTGGCCATGTGATTGATAGTAGTGGAGTTCATGTTGATCCTGCGAAGATCGAAGCCATTAAAAATTGGGCTGCACCGACTACACCAACGGAAGTGCGATAATTTTTGGGTTTGACAGGTTATTATCGAAGGTTTATTAAGGAGTTTTCTCTAATATCCAAACCATTAACTAAACTCACTCAGAAAAATAAGCCGTATGTGTGGGGTGACGACGAAGAGGAGGCATTTCAAACATTGAAGCTGAAATTGTGTAGTGCGCCAATATTATCACTACCCGAGGGAAGCGAAGACTTTGTTGTGTATTGTGATGCATCCCTTAAAGGATTTGGAGCTGTTTTGATGCAACGAGAAAAGGTGATTGCGTACGCCTCTAGGCAACTTAGAAAGAATGAAGAAAATTATACGACCCATGACTTGGAATTAGGAGCGGTGGTTTTTGCTCTTCGACTATGGAGACATTATTTGTACGGCACTAAGTGTACGGTATACACCGATCACAAAAGCCTACAATATATTTTAGATCAAAAAGAGCTAAATATGAGGCAGCGTAGATGGATTGAACTTCTGAGTGATTACGATTGTGTTATTCGTTATCACCCGGGAAAGGCGAATGTTGTCGCTGATGCGTTGAGCAGGAAGGATAAGGAACCGATTCGAGTGCGTGCTTTAGTGGTAATGGTACATAACAATTTACCCGAGCAAATTCGGAATGCACAAGTTGAAGCGTGCAAGGAGGAAAATATTGGTGCCGAAGGATTTCTTGGCAAAGGGGAGCCATTTGAAGTTAGATCCGATGGTACGAAATGTCTGAAAGGACGAGTATGGTTACCATTATTTGGAGGATTAAGAGGTCTAATCATGTTGGAATCTCATAAATCAAAATATTCCATTCATCCTGGGTCAGATAAAATGTACCATGATTTGAGGAAGTTATACTGGTGGCCGAATATGAAAGCTGACATTGCGACATATGTCAGTAAGTGCTTGACATGTGCTAAAGTCAAGGCTGAACACCAAAAGCCGTCAGGATTACTTCAGCAGCCAGAAATTCTTGTTTGGAAATGGGAGAGAATTACAATGGATTTCATTACAAAGCTTCTAAGAACACCATCTGGATATGATTCAATTTGGGTCATTGTTGATCGATTGACTAAATCTGCCTCTTTATTTGATTGAATGAGAAGTATAAAATGGAGAAGCTTACTCGATTGTATTTGAAGGAGATTGTTTGTAGGCACGGGGTGCCCGTGTCGATTATTTCGGACCGAGACCCTCGTTTCGCATCAAGGTTTTGGAGATCTCTTCAAAAGTCATTGGGGACGAATTTAGATATGAGCACTGCTTACCATCCTGAAACTGATGGTCAGAGTGAAAGAACGATACAGACATTAGAAGACATGTTGCGTGCTTGCGTGATTGACTTTGGTAGTGGCTGGGATAAGCACTTACCTTTGGCTGAATTCTCATACAATAATAGTTATCACGCTAGTATTAAAGCCGCACCTTTCGAAGCTCTATACGGAAGGAAATGTAGATCGCCTGTATGTTGGAGTGAGGTTGGAGATGCCCAACTCACGGGACCAGAAATGATTCGCGAAATGACAGAGATGATTGTGCAAATCAAGAACCGATTATTGGCTGCTCGTAGTAGACAGAAAAGTTATGCGGATGTGAGACGTAAACCTTTGGAGTTCGAAGTGGGTGACAAAGTTATGCTGAAAGTATCACCGTGGAAAGGTGTTGTTCGATTTGGGAAACATGGGAAATTAAGTCCCCGTTATATTGGACCATTCAAGATTTTATCAAGAGTAGGTCCGGTGGCATATAAACTGGAATTACCCCGAGAGCTTCAAGGAATACACAATACATTCCATGTGTCGAATTTAAAGAAATGTTTATCAGATGAAGATCTTATCATTCCACTCGACGAAGTAAGGATCGACGAGAAGTTGCATTTCATCGAAGAACCCATTGAAATCATGGATAGAGAAGTGAAACAACTTAAGCAAAGTCGTTTTTTTTTTTTCTTTATTTTTGGGTTTCTTTTCTTTTTTTTTAGGATTCCTATAGTTAAAGTTCAATGGAACTCGAGTCATGGACCGGAATATACTTGGGAACGAGAGGATCAGATGTGGAAGAAATATCCTCATCTCTTTGATTTTAATAAGAAGCGGGCGACAAGATGAATTGATCTTCAGGGACGAAGATCCCTTTTTAGGGGGAAATGTTGTGACAAACCGTCAATTTCAGGTCGTTATTTTATTCTCGAGTATTAAATATATTTTTCAATTTTATGATGAGATATGAACTCACGACTAACCGGGAGAATTAGGGCTTACACTTGTAATTTAAGTAACGTTTATGAAGAACCGGCGAATTCTACGTAAGGCATCGACGTTTATATTTCCAAAATGCCGTAGAAATATTTTTATTGCATTCGTTTTTATTTTTCGTGTCTTGTACTATTTTTACTTTTTACGAAAAACGACTACAAATCGTACCTTTTTAAATATCGGACTTTGAAAATACCCGCCTTAACAATTAGTGGGACAAGTAGTAAACTACTTATCCCACTAATCTCACCATGCAAAGGGTGACAAAACCAAAGGGAGAGGTGTCCCTTTGGCAAGCCTTGATCAAGTGTAACTATAACACTTGGCAATTCAAGTCTAGACATATATAAGCTCAATTTTGACCATCTAACTCACACACTAGCCATATTTTTAACCAAAAATCTGAGATTGCTCTCTCCCTCATCACCTTAGACGCCACATATAACACCACAAACACCCATTTCATAAATTTTAAAGATCAATCAAAGATGAACACTAGTGAATATGACTACCTAGTGTAATCCCTATATTTTTGAGGTGATAAAAGAGGTTTTTCAAGAAGGTTTTTATATAAGTTGGGGCTGAAGTTACAAGGAGGTTTTTATAAGATATTTGAGTAAAGAAAATGGTGATCAAAAGTATTTTGGGTGGAGATTAAGCTTGGAGTTGAAGCCTTCATCAAGCTTGTTCTTGTTTTGATCATTGTGATCTTGTCTACACTTTTCTTGTGGTAAAAGATTTAATGAGTCTTGTTTAAGTTTATTTTGATTTCAAAATGTATATGTATATGTACATGTATAATATTTGATGATCAAGCAATGAAAATGATAATGCATGTGTAGATCTAGGTTAATTATAGCTAAAATGCCCATTGAAACAAGTGAAATAATCATAGAAATTAGGGGCTGTAATGAACAGTAGGTTTGGTAATTTTCAACAGGTTTGAGGTTGGATTTGATTACATTAGGTTGTAGAAAATTCTCTTATGAACACTTGGCAAATTGGATGATTTCTAGAAAGTGAATATTGAGTGAGATATGATCAAAACACCAAAACTAGTGGATTCTGACCTTGTTGTACAGATGGTATAAAAACTCAGATGTACGGCTTTGTTGGTTAATAGGTAAAACTATAGACCTAGATATAATCAGTAGTTTCTGAATCAATTGAATAGTTCAACCAATTCTTTATAGGTTTGTAAATGGCATCAAAAATGTGAAGTGAGATTTCAGTCTGAATTTGTAACTTGACCTTTATGTAGTAAATTGTTCATATGTATAAGTATACTTAAACTAAGTACAAAAATGGTTTTGGATCTGTAAAGTACACTTAAATATGAAGCTAAGCATATATATATATCAATTATACAATTTACGGTTTATAAATTATGACTATTTTCGTAAACATAAAAGTATACAAAATTTACTACTACCCGAACACTATACTATGTAAAGCGATTTTTGTAACTAAAACCCGAGGTGGTAGGACCCACTTCTTGGGAGTTTTAAAATGCTAACATACTGATAATAAAAGTATCCCGACCTCGAGAACCCGAAATTTTATAACAAGAGTCATTTACAAGCTTAAATGAGCCATAAGGCCTTATTGGGCCACTAGGCCCAATGTAACAAATTGGACTCTATGGACTTAGCTTTAGGCCCAATCCACTTGGACCTAACTAATGGGCTAGGACCTGGTCTTTGAGTGATAATATCAACTTAATAACTTAATGGGCTTGCTTAATGGGCCTATTGGGCTTTTTGGACTAAATTGAATAATATGAGTAAGTGGGCTAATAATAAAACAAGCTAAAAACCTAGAAAACTCTAAGTGTGAAATAAATATGTTGCAAGGGCATGATCATCATATAAACTACATGTATACATATACTTATTTAATTTATGAGTTTTCGCGAATTCTTTATCGGAACCTTGAAAACTAAGACCCGTGACAAATTTGTATAGTCCTTGGTTGATAACGCGCTTACTTCCGATGTTTTTATTCATCAATATTCTCATCTGACATCACTAAGTGGTTCATAGCTACTTTTTACACTTTAAGTGTTTTATAACACCCGTGAGGGAGTACATTGCTTGTTTTTAAATAGAACACCAAGGGAGGATTGTATGCTGTTGCCTCGATTATTATTATAAGTTAGCTTAACTTCGCTAGATAAAAGACTGCGGGAATTCATGAATTGTTAAACTACCGGGAAATGGTGACGCTTATTACATGATTGTACTATTTGGAGGCTACACTTCTCAATCCGTGACGACTGGCTATCGTCAAGTGTCGAGAAATATGGAAAAACGGATGCGTTGTATTAGAGAATTTTATGCACTCATAGCGAGGGTGTAAGTAGGCTTACCTGTTAGGAACCCAACATAATTAGATGGTACGTCAATGTCATGGAGACTTTATAAATAATCCCCTCGATACTTTGTCTGATCCACTTCGTTTTGTCGTGTTGATTTTGAGAAATTATACTTGTGTTCAGAATTTACATATATATATAAATATATTTGGATTCAGTCAACAATTATTGCTCTAAACTGTGCATAGGTGTTTTTCGGGCGTGGGTTATTACAGTATTCAGTTGCAAGAAGAATTCAAATCTTACATAGATTTCCGGGCCATATATGACTTTTTAGCATGTTTATCTCAGGTCCTTGAAGGTAACTTCAGGGGTTGATGAAAGTATTTAGAGAAAAGTTATTGAAATAACTATTTTGATTGGCCCCATTATTTTTAAAAGTAATTCAATTCGAAGAAAATATTTGAAAATGTTATTGATTATGAAATAATATTTGGGACCTATGTTGTCGGAAACTTTTATTTAGAATGGTGATATTTAATAAACGTCTTTTTCGAGTCAGTTTTCTATGCTAAAATTTTAATACTCTGAGTTATTGTATTATGACGTAGCACCCTGAATGACCCTTCCGCTGAGATATAGAAAAATGGGGGTGTTACACTGGAGATCTTGAAGTGTTGGAGTCTTGAAACCTCAAGACGACTGTTTAACACGTAATCTTGCTCAATAACTCAACATGGAGAATCTATCCGAGGATATCAGGGGAAGTTTCTCATTCTATTCTTTTTTAATTACGTATTTTTAAATGTTTTATCTATACAACGAGCGACATTGTTAATTCAAGCTGGGGGGATCATGATTTTTATGTTTTACTTGTCCTATTTTTCACACTAAAATGCTTAAATTATGCTCAAATTAAAAAAAAATTCAAACATCTTTTGTGAAATTTCTTTGATACATAAACCGCACACACATAACCCCTTATTAGATATTGTGAGGAATCTTTACCTTTCGTTTCCAATGTATACCCAAATTCCAATAAAATGATGAGTGTGTACCGGTGATGTAGTTTAGGACTTTAGCACTTTGGCGTGGTTAAATTAAATCTATTCGATTGACCCGCAATAATAAGGTACTTGGATTTAGATGGACCTTACTTGTTTAAATGGTAAATTTTTGGACTACACGTTTAATGGTGTATGCTGAACCTACACTATTACAAGTTTTATTTTTTATATTTTTATTTCAACATTAATGTTATCAACACAAACCACTTCTTTCTTTTTACACCTAAATCGCCTTTACATATTGCTTATTAACAAACTACACTGGTTAGTTAACCCCCATATAAACCTTTTGTTTACTCTCATTTTAATATTAAGATTCCCCTAGAACAACCCGTAGAGCCAATCCTTTAGGAACTACACCAATTATTTATTTCGTTACACCTTTACACCTTAGCCTACCCTGTTAGATTAAGTTTATTTTACAGTTGCTAGTTGCTTAAAGTGTAAAGTTTGTATTTCCCTAGTCTGTCTGTATTTTGGTACGGTTGGAAGAAATTTGCACATTACAAATGGGAATGTATATTATAGTCAAAACTCATGTATTTTTACTACCATCGCAATTTATTGGTACGTCTGAAGAATGAAGGAATTCTCGAAGGAATTATCCAGAATTATTATGATCGTGAAGATGGTGAAACTAAACCGAGTTTCGTAGAAGTGTTACAAAAAATCGAAAAAAAAATCAAAAAAATGAGAAAAATTGTAACAAAAAGAAAGAAAGTTTGAAGATAATCGTTTCGCAGCTACCGAAGGAATTACACGAAGGATCAATTATTCGTTGATATGCAACAAAAATCAACGATGTAAAGTATTGTACAAAGTGGAAGATATCACCACTTTCCTTGTAGAGTATGTAAGTTTGGGATGATTGGGAAGTTGACCGTTACGAGAACGCCAACTTAGGTTGTTGTTTTTTATCGATGATCAAGACGTTGTAAATAGTTGTGTCTTTATCATGGTAACGGTCCAGAAAAGTGTCTAGCAAATTGTACTTTAGGCTTAATCTATTTGTTTCTTGATCTTTATTTAACAACAATTTACTTCCCTCTCACCTGATGATTAGTCGCTGGTTTTACGCGAATGAGGACTTGTTCGAGCATGTATGTCTATTCCGTCATTACGGTCGTGTATGCATGTCTTAACTGCCTCATTGGTTTACGACTTTTGGTGAAAGTTAGAAGGTCCCTACCCTATATCATTCTTCATCCTAACCGTTGGTTAAATTCAAATGGGGATGGATGTGATCGAACACACATGTCTATTCCGTCGTTACGGCCATGTATGTGTGCTTCAGCTGCCTTGTTGGAGTGGTACTTCTGGTGAAAGATTGTAGAATGATCAACCGTAAGCCTTTCCATACAAAAACCCATATTTACCTTTATAAACTTGTTACTCCTTGGCTTTAGTGGTGGAGATGTATATCCTTGCCAAGCTTATGATAGTTTACCGTCACGATGATATCCGAGCAATTGAGCGAATTAGTTAAAAGTTAGCACATAGATTAAGTTGAGTGATTTGAGTGTTTTCATCTATCCTATTTATGAGGTGTTTTGGTTGTGTATTGTAATAGATTGATATAGATGCTTTAAAAACGGGAAATTTTCCTTAGGGATCATTTTTATGATTCTAATGACTACATGAGGACAAACTAGGATTCAGTGGGGGATATTTGTGACATCTATATCGTCTATTTTATGCATTATTTATCCTCATATTATTAACCCATTTGTATAATTATTTCAAAGATTGTTACTTATCATTTTATTTGTGAAATTGCCGAGTAGTAGTCTAAGTAATTAGGAGTACTTGGTGAAAGTTAGGCAAAAGGCCGCGCTTTTTGGAGCTTAAATGAAGATATTTTGAAGATTACCATTCGGAAGACCAATACGCAGTATCCATTAAGGAAGATACGGCGTATCTGTGCCTGCACTTCATAAGAAACCACAAAGGAATAAAGATCAATACGCGGTATCCAGAAGAAGTCAATACGCTGTATTGAAGATATAGTATGTGAATATTCTAGAAGATATCAAACGTGGTCCCTACTTTAAGAAACCCCCAATACGCCGTATCCAATCCCTTGGATATGTCGTATAGAACCGACTTCCAGACCCTATAAATACAAAACTCAAAAAAGAGTTTTAAGTGTGCTAAATCATATTCTCGATACCTAAACCATAAAAGTTAATTTTCATAGGAGAAAAAGAGCAGAAGAGGTCTTGCAACGCATTCCAATCTATAGAAGGACAAGTGGTAACTCCGTATACTTTAGTAATCGTTCAGTTTTTGGTATCATTTGTTAACTTGGTTAGTTTACCTTGGCTAAATAATTGCTCTTGTATTTATTATGATGTTTGAAGGCTAATACCTTCGGGTATTAGCCATTATTATGAAGATCTGAATGTTTGGTATTGTTTATCATGATTTCTTGATTTATCTTTGAATGCTTGTTTATGTATATCAGTTTATACTTGTTTACGTGCTTTTGTATGCGACCTATCATTCAAATGGATCTAGTGATACAGACCAAGTAATCTAGAGTCTGGGATATCTCTCCATATAGTGATTTATACATCTAGAATCATAGGATCACAAATATTGTCCTTCTAAATTTGTGTCTAGGATACGCTTCGGGCTTAACTAGTTAATTGGATATTGCCGATGGTTTATTGAACGTGTTTGACTAGAAAGGTATAACCTAGATAATTCAACAAATTACGTACTGATTCCTTTAGAATAGTGGTGGATAAGTTGGGCTACTAAGTGTATAAATCGCATTATGGGTAAGTGGGTAAAGTCTTATGAGCTAGGGTTTATCAAGACGCGACTTATACAAACTCCTATGTAGGTGCCCCACTCATAACCATTGCTTTAACCCTAAGATAGATAATAATCAGCAAATTAGGATGCTTTATTGCCGATGCTTTTAATGTGGCATAATTTATGTGTCTAATTAATGTGTATGGGGTCTTAGGAAGAATTCGCGCCTAAGTCTTAAGAAATGATATAGGCCACCCTCCGTGAGATAGTAAGTAATCATTGCACTTAATAAACAAACCAACGTTCTAATCGGGTTAATAATGGTTAACACAGTTTTCTATCATAAGGCTCGACCGCTCTTTTATATTCTATTAATTAGCTTGCGTGGGTTAAAGTGTCTTGAATTGATTGTAGTCATCAAACAAACCCGTGCCAGTCTCTCAAGGCGGAAAAACCCCTTTTACTAGTTAAAATTTAGGATTATGAACTAAACATAGAATTAGTTAGGTTTGATTTAGATTAGAATTAAATTTAGTTAGATAAATCTAAAATATAAATAAATTAATAGATTTAACCTCGCTTCAAGTGTTAGACACCCTACTTACCACGAATCTACCACCGACCAGGTACACTGCCCGTTAAAGTGTCGTTTTTGGTTAAGTGGAAAAATATAAATTTAAACTTGAACTATCTAAATTAACTCCAACACAACGAAGCATCAGTTAAGGAAGTGAGGAAACATAACGCCCTATCAATACAGGAAAGGGAAATAGGGGGGATGGAGGGGGAAATTCAAAGTTAATGAACTTCCAAATACTACTATTACTCAATTAGTTATTGAGACTTTTATTCATGTTAAATCATTCATATGATTTGATCCAAATCTCTTGAGGCAAAACTAGCCATAAGGCTTTGTGTCTTAAGTAAAGCATATCCCATAATGGGAAAGGATGCGTTTACACAAAGTGACCTTTGACTTAGTTTGGCCAATAAGGGAGAAACCCGTTACATGATTAGAAACAACGTAAATCCAGATTAGGGTCAAATAAATACTTTTGAGTGTTGTTATGTTGAAAACATGATCTTACTAGGTTTAGAAAGAAGTCTTGGCCTTGGCTAGAGGCATTTGATAAAAGGTTGAGTTGGCGTTTTATAGAAAAATGAGAGGATTCATTTTTGCTCCTCTCTAAGTCTAAACTTCATTTGGAGTGTTCCCAAATGCTTAAATATCATGTATATACCTTTATTGAAGTTTCCACATGTTTCGGGTAAGAGGAAAGCCGAAAATAATAAATCCGCAAAATGGATTTCGCGTATGGCACGTTGGCCACGCGCTAACGCGTGCTCAGCGCGCTGGTTAATGAAATCCGGTTTTGCGGATTTAGGCTACCGTTTGTGATTTTACGTTTTGCGAACGTTTATTTGTCATCGTTAAAACATAAAGGAGATCTTAGTCAATGTTACACCAACAATCTCCCCCTTTATGATGATGACAACTAAAATTTTAGAAAGCAAATAAAATTACAAACGCAGTAAAGATGAAGACCGCCGTTAATGAAGTTCACGTCTTGATCTTGGCCTTGTAATTTGGTGAAGCTTGAACATTGTCTTCACCCGTATGAGTCTTGCATAGCTTGTATACTCCCATGTACGCTTTTGCTCTTTGCTTTCGTAATTGCTTGCTTTTCCTGATATTAAGCTTCTTGAGCTTTGCTTTCATTCTCCCCCTTTGCGTCAAATCATAAAAGGCCGGGGTCTTGGTTTTTAATGGAAGGTTGTTAGATTTGTTTTAGAGATATAGTTACCATTAGACATTCTCCCCTAGATCAGATCTCCCTCTTGTTCACGGCAGGGAATCGGGGTCAAGCTGCATTACTTTGAAAGGTTTTCTTGGCTATCAACTGCATCAAAGCAAAAACACAGATGGATCAAGAAACAAAAAATTACACATGTGCAAGTCCAACATGGATTAGCTTACCATTTGGAATCTTGAAGACATTTATGAGAGCAATCATGATAATAAATAAGCATCTATATCTATTATCATGCATTTCATAACATCATTCAATCCATGGATAATTCTTACATCCATATTGAAAGCACTATACTAGTACTTTGACATAAAAACACTATACTAGTACTTGCACAAAAGATAAAATTTCACTTATTTAATCACTCCTAAGTTCCTATTTTCTAGAAGTCATTAAGTTTCTCTTTTCTTTTGTCATTCCTTTTGATAAAGACAACCTGGAAAGATAGACTCGATAAGAAAATCGAACGTACATTCCATGTTGTCTCCCGGCAAGCACTTTTGTTTACAGAAAAGTCTTTAAGTTAGACTTCCCCCAATTTAATCCCATCCTTATAAAACAAATTGTGGTCGAACGGGATGCCAAACGGCACATACAAATTCTTAATTAGGAAAATGAATGACATCCATTTGTTAAGATGATTCCAAGTCATGATATTAAAATTTAGTTCCTTGATAAAAGTTTTAGTTTTGAAAATTTTATTAGATGCATCATGACTTGTTTCCAAAAGCTTAGTTGACCTTTGTGCATAGGCACCATCATCAATATTTATTATGTTACCCCCAAAGACTGTTTAATATCGATTTCATGATCATCATTGTCCTTATCTGATTTTGAATCATCAGGATAAATTATGTTAAAATAAAATAGATCATTAAAGTATAAAACGTTTTGTTCCTCTTCATCATATTCGGACAATGATTTTTCATCTTTCAAATCAAATTCGTCATGTTGAGGACTTACAGTAGGTTCAGTTAAGAAATCTAATTTAGACGTTAGAGCATCATTATAAACAATTGCTGGAAATTCTTTCTCAATATCTTTAAAGTAGTCTAAATCATTAAAATAACTAACCGTAGGCTCGGGTGATGGAAATGAAGGCATATTGACTTTATCATTATCGTTTTCCGAATCTATTTTCAAATTATCGACAAAAATTATTTTATAAAAAAATGAATTTTTGTCGTGTAATCTTCATCATCGGATTCGTCAAACGATATTCTAAAGTCAATTTTATTGTCGTTAAGAGAACTTACCGTGGGTTCACAAAAGAGTGTTTTTTCAGATGATAACTCGTCATTGAAGACTATAGTTGGGAATTCGGTTTCAAAGGATCTAAGGTAGTGAACGTCTTCATCATACCAGATCTTACCATACTTAGCAGTTTCCCAGTTATAGACCTTGCCATGCCGACAAGCTTTTTCTTCTTCAAGCCTCATGTATTCTTCCATAGTGATGCTCGGGTTGTCCATCATGTGATAAACTTGCTAGGAAAGAAAATCGTCAAATAACTTATACGTTGTATTCAATGAACTGAATACGCCATATTACATAAACATAATGAGCAAACAAACAGGAATATAAACTATTTTAAACAACACTAATCATAAGGGTTAGATTTAATCTAATGTTAAAAACCAAAATATCAAATAAAAATTAAGATTAAATTTTCACTCCCCGACAACGGCGCCAAAAACTTGATGTGTCGTTGTGTGGTTTGTGATTTTATGATTTCAAGTTTTAAATTTATATTTTGCCGACTTAACCAAAAACAACACTTTAACGGGTAGTGTGCCCGATCGGTGGTAGTTTCGTGATAAGTAGGGTGTCGATCGC
This sequence comes from Tanacetum coccineum, assembly GCA_026074375.1. NCBI lineage: Eukaryota > Viridiplantae > Streptophyta > Magnoliopsida > Asterales > Asteraceae > Tanacetum > Tanacetum coccineum. The sequence goes on along the minus strand of BQNB010000640.1, from coordinate 54,273 downwards.
TAAGAGCGAGAAACAATCTTTCAATTTATTAATATTTTGGTTATTTAAACTAAGTTAATTCTATTCTATGTTAAACATATGCTAAACCTATGTTAATCCTAAATCTAACAGATAAGGGGGTTTTCAGCCTAAGAGACTGGCACGGGTTTTATGGTGACTAAAATCAACTTAAGACACTAAAACACACGCAAGCAACTTAACACAAGATAAAAGAGCGGTCTAGCCAAATATAAGAAAACTGTATTAACCATTATTAATCTAATCGGAACATTAGTTTGTTTATTTAGTGTAATGATTACTTATCTCGATGCGGCATATCATTCTTATGATTAAGGCGGTACTTCTTCCTTAAACCTAGATACGTAGAATTCTGTCACAATTAAGCGCATTCGCATAAAGCATCCTTATTTGCTGATTATAATCTATCTTAGGGATTAAAGCAATGGTGATCTTGTTAAACCCTAGCTCATAGAAACTTTACCCACTTACTTCTTAATGGCAATTCATACACTAGTAGTCCACTAACCAAGTCTTTACCAATTAATTGAGAACGTACTTGTTGATCTCTAGGTCACCTGTTGGTCCAACTAAGCTCACAATCTAAGGGCAAAGATAGGGTCCAATTGAGAGAGATCTATTGGTCTAAGTTGTTCATCCTCATCTCAATACGAGCGGTGTGAGGCGGGTGGAGAGCTATCCCGGCATCTAGATTACTTGGTCCATATCACTAGATCCAGTTGAATGATAGGTCGCATACAAAAGCACGTAAACAAGTATAAACTGATAAACATAAACAAGCAATCAACGATAAATTAAGCAATCGAGATAAACAAACCAAACATTCATATCTTCATAATAATGGCTAATACCCGAAGGTATTAGCCTCTAAATGTCATAATCAATACAAGAGTAATAATTTAGACAAGGTAAACCAACCGAGTTAACGAATGATACCAAAAACTGAACGATTACAAGAGTATAAGAGATTACAAGTTGTTTCCTATGGAATTAATTACGTTGCAAGACCTTTTTTGCTCTTCTTCTCCTTTGAAAATCAACTTTTATGGTTTAGGTATCAAAAATATGATTTAGCACACTTGAAACTCGTTTTTGAGTTTTCTATTTATAAGGTCTGGAAAAAGGTCAATACGGCGTATCGAAAGGCTTCGATACAGCGTATTGGGGGTTTCTTGGAGTAGGGACCACGTTCGATATCTTCCAGAATATTTTATTTCCATAGCTTAAATACGACGTATTGGTCTTCCCTGAATACGACGTATTGATCTTGTTTTCTTCGTGGTATTTTGTGAAGTGCAGGCACAAATACGCCGTATCTTCCTTGATGGATATGGCGTATTTGTTGTCAGAACAGTAATCTTCAAATGTCTTCGTTTAAGCTCCAGAATACGTGTCTCTTTGCTAATCTTCACCAAGTACTCCATAATTACTACAATTCTCAAATACAAACAATTAAGTAATACAAACGATTAAGTAACAATTATTTGCAATAATTATATAAAATGAGTTATTTTTATGAGATAATTGATGCTATAAAAGTGATGTTATTTGATGTCATTAGTATGACATGAGCACAAACCAACACATCTTCTGCATTCCATTCCGCCTTTGCCAATGACAAACATGTTCATAAAAGTGCTTCATTTACTAACAAGGAGAACATGAAAATACCTGACAGTATAATTGCAGATGGTGACTCAAAGGTTGATGCTGTAACTTCTGATGATGATAGTTATGATTCTTAAGGTGAGGACTTTCTTAATTTTGATCACATAATTGGTTCAGATGAGTTAGATCCAGATAGTATAGTAGATCAGGATATTGTTATAAGGTCTAGTAGGAGGTCTAAGTTGCCTAGTAGACTTAAGGATTATTAGTTTTTATGGAAAAGTTAAGTACAGTCTTAACAAGTATGTCAATTATGCTAATTTGTGTTCTGAAACAAATTCTTTTGTGACAAACTTGAATAAGAATGTAGAGACTAAAACTTATAAAGAAGCTTCAACTGATAATAGATGGGTTGAAGCTATGAATAATGAAATGGAGGCTCTGAATAGGAATAATACTTGGGATATTACTGATCTTCCAAAAGGAAGAAAGCATATTGGTTGCAAAGGGATTTATAAGGTCAAGTATAAGTTTAATGGTGAAGTAGAAAGGTATAAGGCTAGACTTGTGGCCAAAAGATATAGTCAAAAGGAAGGTATTGGCTATGCGGAGAAATTTTTACCTATGGTGAAGATGGTCACTGTTAGATGCGTTTTAAGTATTTTTGTGCAAAATGATTGGTCTATTTTTTAGCTTGATGTTAATGATGCATTCTTGTATGGTGATCTTATGGAAGATGTTTACATGTCTTTGCCTGAAGAATATTTTGTTAATGGGGATAATAGAGTTCTCAAATTAAAAAAATCTTTATATGGTTTGAAACAAGCACCCATAAAGTAGAATGTAAAATTAACAAGTGTGGTGTGTGAATTTGGTTTCAAAAATCAAAGTAATAATGATCATTTTTTGTTTATAAGAGCTGAAAATGATATATTGGTAGTCTTTCTTGTGTATGTTAATGATATTATTATTATTGGTAATAACATTGATGAAATTAACAAGTTTAAGACTATGCTAAGCTCAAAATTTCTTATTAAGGATCTGGGTAAATTGAAATATCTTTTGGGTGTTGAGGTGATAAAACATGAGTCTGGTATATGTTTTTCACAAAGCAAGTATTGTTTGGAATTGTTAAATGAGTTTGGTATGCTTGGTTGTAAGCCTGCTTCTACTCCTATTGAAATTAATACCAACAAGCAAAGTAGGAAAATTATAGAGAAAAATGATTATCCTTTAATCAGTTTTGGTAATTATCAAAAACTTGTTGGAAAGCTGATCTATTTGACCATTACTAGGCCTGACATTTCCTATGTAGTGCATAAGTTGAGTCAAGCTATGCATGGTCCTTTTCATTCTAATTTAAATTTAGCTTTTATGGTACTTAGGTATCATAAATGTGCTCTATGCAAATGGGTATTTTATAAAAAGGGTGATAAGTTTGAGTTGACTACTTATGTTGACTCTGATTGGGAAAAATGCACCGCTACCAGAAGGTCTATAACTGGTTTTGCAGTCTTTCTTTACAGCTGTCTTGTGACCGGGAAAAGCAAGAAGCAATACGTGTTGGCCTAAGTCTTCAGTTGAGGCTGAATACATGGCAATGTCTAATGTTGCTTGTGAGATAATTTTGATTCAAAAATTGTTAACTGATTTGAAGGTTAATTATACTATACCAGTCACTATGTTTTGTGGCAGTAGTGCAACTATGCAACTAGCTCTAAATCCTGTGTTTCATGAAAGGACAAAACATTTTGAGATTGATCTATATTTTTTAAGGGAAAAGATTGTTGAAGGAATCTTTAAAACTTGTAAGATTCAGTCTGAGAATAACACAACCGATGTTCTTACAAAAGGGTTGTGTTCTGCTAATTATATGAGAATGGGTAGTTTGCTGAAATTGGTGAATGTGTTTCAAGTTTAGCTTATGAGGGTGTATTAAAATGATAAGTGTGGTTTAATGTGACACTACGTAAAAAAATAAAAATAAAAATAATACCAATAAGAACATCATCATGTAGATTCCTTACATGGCTACCTTACCCATTCCTATTCTTTCTTTTCTTTTCCAAATATTCACAAAGCTACGTCTCATCACCCGATTCAAATTGTAAAAAGATAAGAATAGTATATATTCTCAAATAGTGTTAGGAAGAAGTAATGATGGTAAATAGTATCATAAAGTGTTACTATTATGGTATTCTTCAATAGTGGGAGTGAATAATACCTCTTCACATGCAATTTGAAAGTCTCAGGAACCGAGCTAATACTACTTGTATAAATGAGATGCCATGCACTCTCCTTTCTAGCATAATTTATTCACAAAAAACAAGTAGGAAGTAAGCACGGTTCGAGTTAGAGTTTTCGTTAGGTTCAAAGAGTAAAGGGACGTTGGGTTTTAAAGGATAGAAATAAGGAAGGTTCGAGTTTTATTGTCACCATCACCTCTCCTCATCATCTAGCAAACTTGGACCTCGGTGAGTCACACGCATAGCTTAACGTCTATTATATTATGTCATTTACTTTGTAGTCTAACGTACGACACAACCAAAACACGTCTAGCCTTGAAAAGTTAGACGAGGGCCTCGGCCTTGCATGGCAAGTACACGACATACATGGTACAAACCATGCATGATCCGTGTACGCATGCAAAAAAAAACTTGGGTCGTGCCATGCATGAAATAACGACACATAGGAAAACTAGTGTACAACATATCATGCGTGAAAAAAAAAACAAATAACGAACCAAGAAAATTTGCAATAACTTTAAACATGAACGTGATCGTGAAGCGTTGACTCACCAGGGACTAATAAACACTAGGATATACATGATTTTTCACAAGATTTCTTACGTCCAGACCTCGGCGTTTAACATAAGCGTCGCAAAGTAACATATGACGAACCACAGCGAGTCGTTGGCTCGCTGTTGGGACGTCACAGCCCCTAATGAAATCGAGCAAATCATGCTCGTTGGTTCGTATCAAGGCCTCGTAATATTTGACACCGTTTAACCACATGAGGCGTACCACGTTTGCACGCAAACAAGTCGCAGTGGGCTGCTACCACCGTTACAGCCGTTTGGCTGCGAAAGACACAACCACGTCCTTGGTCTTGACATTTATTTACCCCGTGGCTAACCTTATAAAGCATAATCATGCGGGATAAATGAGAAAACCTAGTTATACATGTTTTAAGGGTGCGTTGGGTAGAAGAAGAAAACCACAACAGTGGCTATCAACCCTACTGTTGGGCTCGACAGAAAACAGAAAAGGGAAAAGGAGTAGGCCATGTGGTTTTTTTGTAATGTATGGATCAATAATGCATGTAATATTTGTTTTAGAAACTTAGACGTAAGGGGAGTATTAACACTTGCACGATTTCGATCTCTTGGGTCGTTCCAGCCAAACCCAAATGGGTTTGCAAACTCATTAACGAGCCATAATAATTTCGATAAGTAGAACAGTTAAATAACATTTTTTTGATGACATAGAGTTAGTAACAACGAAACCAAATTTTAAACGAGTAAGTGAACCAATCACGGTTACATACTCTATTTGACACTAAAAATACTTTAAAGCTTACTCGGGTTTTTAAAACGTAAAAGTTATAAGGTTGGGAGCGTAGAAATTGAAATATAAAAGTTAAACACTATTTTAGAAAATTAAAGGATTACATGCGATACTATGGGAACTAAAGGGTTAATTGTGTAAATTACTTAATTTAAAAAATAGAGTATTAGATGTAAATAAATAATCTTTATAAAATATTTAAACGAATCGAACGAACCGTGACATATATATAAAACTGATAATTCTACAAATTAATTGGCGACTACGGTATAAATAAATAGACGTGATAAGAAAATATGTAAACTTAGTAACTTACAAATAATGCTTATATTTTCCTAAGATATAAATCGCATGAACTTGTAAATATAAGTTATGACGCATAATATTACCAATTCATGCAAATATACTCATGGATGTAAAGTCGTGTATCATCCCTAGAGCCAACGGTTTAATCAACATTTTGAAAACATAAAATGTTACCTCATAAACGACAATGCCATTTTATGACCCACTTGCATAATTCCTTTCATACATTAAGTTTTTAGAATGTAAACTCAGATTTGTCATAATTACTTAGGTGTTTGACCAAGTCACTATTTGACATGCATTGATTCATTAGCAATTCCAGACGATTAACTAGCAAGGTGAGTTTTCATAGCCCCTACTTTACTGTTTTAAATCAACTTTTGGGGTGAGAACATTGCTTATTTTAACAGTTGAACACAAGTATATTTATTAATTTACTATTGGGTCTAAGTCCATATTCAACCCAACTTGCTATATTGCCTAATTTATCATGAACCGTTAATTCTCGTGAGCGCAAATGTTATGGATAGATCTATCGGGATTGACATCCCTATTTGTCTTGGACTGACATTAGTCAAGCAAACACAGTTTCATTTGAGTCAGTTACGGATGTCGCGGGTTGAACATCTGCATAGGCTTGTCTATGATGATACATGTTAACGCCTCGGTGTCATGAGCTTAGACAATAGTAAATGCTTTTCATTGTGATATATAGGATTACTATATTTCATACTATGGTTATAAATCTTGTGGTTCATCACTATTATCAAACATCAAAACCTATGAACTCACCAACTTTATGTTGACACCTTAGCAATGTTTTTCTCAAGTGTTCTATCTTACAGAATATATAGGGAGTCTGCATTGGTATATTGGCATGTAGAGGTCTGTCTCGCGTATCAAGTCCTCTTCACCCCATGAAGTTACCATCCCAAATCTAGTCTTTCGCTGTAGTGAATTTGAGGGTGTGACAAATTGGTATCAGAGCACTTGGTTATAGAGAACTAGGTTACATTTGTAACTCTAGACTATAACTGGCTCTTAAGGACATATCAGGATAGCATACGCACTATCTATTACTATTTACTTCCTAAGTCAACAACTGCTTGGCACGATATCATTAAATAACTAAATTACCGCTTGTCCGTCATGGATATCATTAAATAACTAAACATTCTGGGTACCTTACTAATCACTCTCTTGTTACTTCACTACGCGAGGATCTTTATAGCAACCTTTGTGAAATGCATATACTACTATCTACGATGCCGGTATACACTTAAAAGTATTTCGAAGTATAAAAAAATCTACCAAAAAGTATGTATCGCTTGAATACACCAATAATTGACGAATGTTACATCGTTTGGAAACTTAAAACACCAAATTCATAATGGGAAGAAATTAAAAACATGTCCAGTAAGAGTAAGATACAATAGTCGCAATTAACAGTCAAAAACTACTGAAAGAAATTTAAGACATAAAGGTTTACACCCGCCCCTGAGTCAAGGATAATATGAACTCTACAGATATGTATCTATTGTCCAGAATCCTACCACACTTTCCAGTCACCGGCTTAGGTCTTAAAATAAGGATGCGACTAATAATTACGAATAACCTTCCCAAAAAGAACAAGAAACATATCAATGCTTGAATCCAACACTCCTAGACATACCCTCTAGAAATCCTTACCATAAACTAGGGCGCGTAACCATTCAAAGCATACAATGCATCTTATCTCAAAAATAGATGGCACCCATAAGGTAATCTCTACCCCAAATATGGAATATAAGAAGTAGAAGCTCCATTCTATCGTATGCAAGGTGTGTTCGAGAAATGTCTCAATCACTTTCCAGCAACGTGCCTGACAACTCCCCAGAGCAGGAAGCCGCCACGGGACCCTCCATCCCAACAAGACTTGACTCATCGACCTCTCAAGCAATCCAATTACCTTAACTAGGATTAACTCTGACCCCTACTACATGGCGTGAACTCTCCCATTAAATAAATAATCATAGTGCTCCTACACTAATATCACAAGCACCTGGACCATCTCGAAAGAGAAGTAGATCACCATTATCGCCATTTTACCTAGATGCCACTACTTTTTCTAACGGAAAACTAGCATCCGAGACATCAGAACTTAAACCAGAAGATGTGACGGCCAGACTGGAGGACATAGAGGTAGAAATTAACACTCTTCGAGCAGATACCGAAGACAAAGAGCTCCTAATATCCGAATTACAAGATTCTCTCGCTGCTGCAGAGAATGAGATCTCATTATTGCAGATAAAGGTAGATGATGCCGAGAATAGATGTACTGAGGATCATGAACAGATTCAGATAATTCTAGCCCGTCTAGGCCTATAACCGAAACAGCCAGACTTGCTATAAGATTGTATCCCAGTTTACGAAGAGACACCTAATCATAGAAATTGACGAAAACTTGTACTTTACCTTTGTAAAATAATAAATAAAGTATCAATTCTGTCTTAAAAGCTTTTTGAGTGCATTTACCCAGTATAGGAGAAACCATATATTTATATTTCTTTTATCACATGAAGAACATCTTAATACGCCAAAGAAATGACGCTATTGAAAATACTGCTTAGTGAAAATCAAGTATTCCCATTGCCCAATAGATGAAGAATACAATCATGTTCTCAGGAAACGGAGATAGGGAAGCCATTTCCGACAAACGCCATGAAACTTGAAGGAATCATTTCGAAAGACCCACATATCATGTTTCGGATGAGAAATCGTAACCCCTATCAAAACCAATTCTTTCTTTCACAATTCGAAGTCTTGTCAGTAAAAAAACATATATTTCTTTTACCAAGTAATAACTTTGGATCATATTGAGAAGCGGGATGAGGTGCCTATTAATGTAAGCTATGCATGGTTATAACAGGGATGATAAAGAAATAAAATACAAAATGCGAAATCTTATTCAAACAAATCCATAATACTTCTGTTCATAATACAACAAGATACAAAGCATAGGAAATACGACAAAGATGTAAAATGCTAAAATAACAGATGCATCGCCATGTGAGAAGACACACATCGGGTAGACAAGCAAAATGAGCGATGTGATGATTATAATCATTACAGGAGAGAAGATTTCGATCGGAAATTCCATGAAGATCGGTGTTCGGTGGCTTCGAGGAAGAAGATGAAAGACTTGATATGGTGAAGTGGGCAATAATTTGAGATGAGGAGTGAGTAAAGTTTAAAATTTTGAAATTTGAAGGATATAGGAAAAGGGGCGACGTTGTGGGTAGTAGTTTGTGAAGAATATTGATTTAAAATACCCATGATGGACATAGTCATGACTAGCAAGAGCAACTACGATCAAACCCTGAACTTACAACAAAAGTAATTATTCGGAATAACTTATACGTTGAGATTATAATCTTACGAACACATAGATAATACACATCAACATATGAAACGATATGCACGTAGTAAGATAAACACACAAACTGGACAAAAACTTTCAGAGGACCACAAACATGGTAGCAAGTAGCGAAGATATAATAAACCACAAATTGACATATAACATAACATCATTCATCTAATGCTTGGAAGACATGACGATTTATATATACTACGGGTCTCTGTACCGACTATGCTTAGAATCACAAACAGATAACTAAAGGAAAAGGGGATGTCAATGTAAACCTAAGGTATACATAGCCTGATCAACTATGTATAAGTTAGGTCGACAAATATAAGCTCAATAGTATTTGATGTAATAGCAAAAGTTTGAACGCGTACACATTTTACTCATTCATCACATTAAAGACAATACTCAAAGCAACTATGAAAGACTGCGATTCATCAAAGATACATCATGAGGATTCAATCCTACATCAACGAAACAAAGTTAAAGATGAAATGTCCAGTGATTTTTCCTGGAGGATTCAAAATAAGATTAATTAAATTGCCCAAGAACACAACAGTAATACAACCCGCTCGCCTACTGACGAAAGCTACTTTTTCTAGAAAACTTCCACGCCAATCGCCACAATGACGAGTGGCATAATAAGCCCTAGTATTACAATGATGTACTGGTGATCCTCTTCTCGTGGAACACTCGCCAAATAACTGCCAACCACCACAACGAATACAATCGCGATCATAGGAATGAGATACGACATTCTAACCGATGGAGAGATGAAAATTTAAGTAAGAAAACTTATTTCGGGTTTTGACGAATGTGAGAATTTGTCGAATTATATATGTGGTGGAAATAACGGTTAGCCACTATTACTAGCCGTTAGAATCCCACTCTACACTTTCGTCTTTTCTTAACCCATGCCGCGAATACGGCGACTTGAATTCAGGACGAAAGTTTCCGACTTGGAAGGACTGCGATACCCCATAAAAATTTAAATCTTATTTCAAACCCTTAAGGTAAAATCAATCACCGAAAAATTTTTGAATTGCTATTTAATCTCATAAAATAATTATTTTGGGAATTGAAAAAGTTTACAAATTGATAACACTATCCCTAAACCACTTTATGATACTGTAGAGGGACAGTAATCATGTTCACTCAATTATTCAATTCAGAATCATCACGCAAACACTTTATAATACTATGTGGAGACAGTAGCCATAATCACTCAATTGTTCCATTCAAAATGTATACTCAAGCACTTTATTATACTGTGGCAAGGCAGCGGTCACGGAACAAAACTTTTTACTGTGATACTACAGGAGGCAAATGCATTCATTAGAACTTACTAGACTACTAACATAAAAACCGTTGTTTTACAAAGGTGAAAATACAAGTACATAGTTTAAGGCAACAATGCTTTATTCAAGGCAGTACAACAACATGGTTACAGCAGTTCTTAAATCGTTAATCCGATGACTCGTACTCTGAGTCATACCTCACTATCCCAAATTCTAAAAAGAATTCGTCATCTTCAGCTTGTTTTTGCCTAAATTTCTCCTCTTGGGCCTTTTTGTTCATGGCCTCTTCTTCCAACGTTTCTCTTAGAGCTTCTTCGTCCATACGGAGTTGATGTAACTCTTTCTCGGTAAGATAGCAATTAGCCTGTGATGATGAACAACCTATACCTTCGCGTGTACGGTAAGAGTACTTCTCCCGGAGCTAAGCCAACTTAGCACCCATTTGTTTCTCTAACTGTGCCGCCTTCCTATACATGGAAAGATGCAGCTTGTGATCCTTCTCAGAACTTTCTTTTAAGAAAGTGCCAATCAAAGCACGACTCTCTCGAGAAATGTCATTGCATTTCTCATAGGCTTTTCTAAGATCGTCCCTGACAGCGCATGAATCTTCAAACCGAAAAGCCAAATCCAAAAGTGCATCCTGACGACCCTTGTCTTTGTTAATTAATCTTTGAACCAAGGCTTCGACTTCAGAGTCGGTATGGGGAAGCGAACATGTCATTCAAATTTATCTTTTACCTTGTAGTAGGGTTTAAGTTTGAAAATTTGAGAGAATGAGGTGGTATTTATAAGACAAAAGGGGGAAGGGAAATAACTTAAGATTTTGTTATTTACTTCAACGGATATATTCCTAACATTTTGTCGTATTGGCTCGTTCTGATGACGAGACATGCACCTAGGAATACAGGAGGGTTAATTCAAGTTGAAATGTCCACATCCCTCCACCTCAAACGGCACTCCCTGTAATATAAAATTGCCTAACATATCTTAGGAGGATTAAAACAAATTTCTACACCCTTGCATCAACACAATACCAGAGAGTCACTCATGTCATGGACCGTGAGGTCAAGCAACTCAAACGAAGCTGTATACCTATCGTTAAAAGACCGTTGGAATGCACGTAGAGGTCTAGAATACACGCGAAAATGTGAAGACCAGTTCAAGAACAAATACCCTCACTTGTTCGCAAATCCACGATCTCCTATAACGTCTTGATTTCGGGACGAAATCTTCTAACCTGGGGAGACTGTGACACTCCTTAAAAAAATAAAAATAAAATAAATAAATAAATATTACCAGTAAGAACACCATCATGTAGATTCCTTACATGGCTACCCTACCCATTCCTATTCTTTCTTTTCTTTTCCAAATATTTACAAAGCTACGTCTCATCACCCGATTCAAATTGTAAAAAGATAAGAATAATATATATTCTTAAATAGTGTTAGGAAGAAGTAATGATGGTAAATAGTATCAGGAAGTGTTACTATTATGGTATTCTTTAATAGTGGGAGTGAATAATACCTCTTCACATGCAATTTGAAAGTCTCAGGAACCGAGCTAATACTACTTGTATAAATGAGATGCCATGCACTGTCCTTTCTAGCATAATTTATTCACAAAACAAGTAGGAAGTAAGCACGGTTCGAGTTAGAGTTTTCGTTGGGTTCAAAGAGTAAAGGGACGTTGGGTTTTAAAGGATAGAAACAAGGAAGGTTCGAGTTTTATTGTCACCATCACCTCTCCTCATCGTCTAGCAAACTTGGACCGCGGTGAGTCACACGCATAGCTTAACGTCTATTATATTATGTCATTTACTTTGTAGTCTAACGTACGACATAACCAAAACACGTCTAGCCTTGACAAGTTAGACGAGGGCCTCGGCCTTGCATGGCAAGTACACGACATACGTGGTACATACCATGCATGATCCGTGTGTACGTACGCATGCAAAAAAAAACTTGGGTCATGTCATGCATGAAATAACGACACATAGGAAAACTAGTGTACAACATATCATGCGTGAAAAATAAATAACGAACAAAGAAAATTTGCAATAACCTTAAACCTGAACTTGATCGTGAAGCGTTGGCTCACTAGGGACTAATAAACACTAGGATATACGTGATTTTTTCACAAGATTTCTAACGTTGTGACCTCGGCGTGTAACATAAGCATAGCAAAGTAACATATGACGAACCACAATGAGTCGTTGGCTCGCTGTTGGGATGTCACAGCCCCTAATGAACCCGAGCAAATCATGCTCGTTGGTTCGTATCAAGGCCTCGTAATATTTGACACCGTTTTACCACATGAGGCATACCACGTTTGCCCGCAAATAAGTCGCAGTGGGCTGCTACCACTGTTATAGCCGTTCGGCTGCGAAAGACACAACCACGTCCTTGGTCTCGACATTTATCTAACTCGTGGCTAACCTTATAAAGCAGAATCATGCGGGATAAATGAGAAAACCTAGTTATACATGTTTAAGGGTGCGTCAGGTAGAAGAAGGAAACCACAACAGTGGCTACTAACTCCACTGTTGGGCTCGGCAGAAAACAAAAAAAGGAAAAGGAGTAGGCCATGTGGTTATTTTGTAATGTATGGAGCAATAATGCATGTAATATTTATTTTATAAACTTAGACGTAAGGGGAGTATTAACACTTGCATGATTTCGAGCTCTTGGTCGTTCCAGCCGAACCCAAATGGGTTGGCAAACTCAATAACGAGCCATAATAATTTCGATAAGTAGAACAGTTAAATAACATTTTTTTGATGACATAGAGTTAGTAACAACGAAACCGAATTTTAAACGAGTAAGTGAACCAATCACGGTTACATACTCTATTTGACACTAAAAATACTTTAAAGCTTACTCGGGTTTTTAAAACGTAAAAGTTATAAGGTTGGGAGCGTAGAAATTTAAATATAAAAGTTAAACACTATTTTAGAAAATTAAAGGATTACATGCGATACTATGGGAACTAAAGGGTTAATTGTGTAAATTACTTAATTTAGAAAATAGAGTATCAGATGTAAATAAACAATCTTTATAAATTATTTAAACGAATCAAACGAACCGTGACATATATATATAAAACTGATAATTCTACAAATTAATTGGCGACTACGGTATAAATAAATAGACGTGATAAGAAAATATGTAAACTTAGTAACTTACAAATAATGCTTATATTTTCCTAAGATATAAATCGCATGAACTTGTAAATATAAGTTACGGCGCATAATATTACCAATTCTTGCAAATATACTCATGGATGTAAAGTCATGTATCATCCCTAGAGCCAACGGTTTAATCAACATTTTGAAAACATAAAATGTTACCTCATAAACGACAATGCCCTTTGATGACCCACTTGCATAATTCCTTTCATACATTAAGTTTTTAGAATGTAAACTCAGATTTGTCATAATTACTTAGGTGTTTGACCAAGTCACTATTTGACGTGCATTGATTCATTAGCAATTCCAGATGATTAACTAGCAAGGTGAATTTTCATAGCCCCTACTTTACTGTTTTAGATCAACTTTTGGGGTGAGAACATTGCTTATTTTAACAGTTGAACACAAGTACATTTACTGATTTACTATTGGGTCTAAGTCCCTATTCAACCCAACTTGCTATATTGCCCAATTTATCATGAACCGTTAATTACTCGTGAGCGCGAATGTTATGGATAGATCTATCAGGATTGACATCCATGTTTGTCTTGGACTGACATTAGTTAAGCAAACACAGTTTCATTTGAGTCAGTTATGGATGTCACGAGTTGAACATCTACATGGGCTTGTCTATGATGATACATGTTAACGCCTCGGTGTCATGAGCTTAGACAATAGTAAATGCTTTTCATTGTGATATATACGATTACTATATTTCATACTATGGTTATAAATCTTGTGGTTCATCACTATTATTAAACATCAAAACCTATGAACTCACTAACTTTATGTTGACACTTTAGCAATGTTTTTCTCAGGTGTTCTATCTTACAGAATATATAGGGAGTCTGCATTGGTATATTGGCATGTAAAGGTCTGTCTCGCGTATCAAGTCCTCTTCACGCCATGAAGTCACCATCTCAAATCTAGTCTTCCGCTGCAATGAATTTGGGGGTGTGACATTTAAGCTAAACTAGACAATTCATGTTGAGGGGGGTGTTTATTCTAACTTCAAAAAGTTCTTTTAGTGTCGTTGTGCTATGTTTTCAGGTTTTATCAAGTCAGAGGGGCTTAGAGTAAAGATTCAAGGAGTTCAAAGACTGAAGATGTACCCGTCTCAAAGTTGAAGGATAAAAGTGTAGGAGTAAAAGATATAAAAAACCTAGCTATAAAAGCTAAGAGTTAAGGTTGCAACCTCATTATTCATTCATCAGTTTTCTCTCTCAAACTTGTATTGTTAGGGTTTAGATCTAGTTATAGTTTTAGTTGTTTTCTTTGTAATTGTAAAATTGAATTTAAATCTCGAATCAGATAAATTAAGGAGTCAAAACCCGAATCGATAACCTAGGAGAATATAGGAAGAAAGAGAAGAGTTTGAGACAAAGAAGGACGAGGGGTGTGCTCTCTCTCGTGCTACTGACATGGCTATGGTATCGAATTTTTTTCACAAAGACCCGCTCAAGCTTAAGTGACAGTTTTAAAATAGTATAGAAGAATATATTAGATACTAGAAAGAGATTTAAAAAGAAAAAAAATATGGTTCCTCACATTTAACCAACTAATTTATGAGGTTTGTACCCATTAACGCACAACCTCAAATCAGGTATACCACTTTTTTTTAATAAAAGTTAATATAACTACTCTTTTTTATAAAAGTTATGCAAATGTTTCTAACATAAATTAAAGTTAAACTTAAATAAAGAAAGATTAAAAAAGTAAAGACTTTGTGTAATGGGAGGTCGACATATCGGTCGATCTCCCTCCCTGATGCTTCGCACCCTCTACACCCCTTCATATGGGACGCGTCTCTAAAGAACCAAAACCACAAGTCGATTGGTTATTCGACCGAGTTGTGTTGTAGGTTTGTGTTAAGTATTTTTGGTGGTGTTCTCAATCATCTTGTTACACTATGTTAATCATAAAGTTGTTTTGGAGGAAGAAAGCTGAAGTAATATTTGGTTGAGGATGTTAAAAGGTCACTACTACGCATAGTCTAATGCACTTAGAGTGGGAGGAACGGTGGTGCCAAAGGCTGTCGTCGTTCAACGGCGCACCGTTTCAGACCTCGTGCCGTTAGGTCTGGCGCCGTTGCAACCAGCCACACCGTTGGCAATTTTTTTTTTTGTCTTTTTGTGATTTAGTGGGGGTATATGTGTACCAACGGCACCACATTTTCTGGTGCTAATGGATACCGCACAAAATGTGGTGCCAAAGGATTTCTGTTGCCGTTGTGATTTTTGCTGACGTGACACTACTTTTTGGCTATTTTTGCCAACGACACGAGCCCAATTACACGACTATTTCCAGCTCTCTTAGATTTAAAAAAAACAAGAAGTAATGAACTCGGATTTTGTCATCAAATTACAAACCTCATTGTGGCAATCAATAGATGTGCTAACTTTAAGTTCAATGTACTTTTTAGTTTTCTACGTAAATATATTTATCTACATGCATATAAAAAGATTATCTTATGCAACAAAAGAGTTAAAGAAAAGAAGGTATCTTTTCAAAAAGTGACAACCTAGGTGAGCAAAGATTAGAAAATGGTAGTGGCATTGTCGTTATTATATACAGTACTAGACCAACCCATTTTTTATTTTTTTTCCCTTGGTGGTTACTGTTTATCGGAAAAAAAATAAAATTAAAATCCCCCTACTTTTGCAAAAAATAAGAAAAAAAAGAAAATTACGTTTACGACTTTCTATCGGCCTGAACAAAAAAAAACCCTTTATTGAAAAAAAAGATTGTCATTTAATATAAGAAAAAAAATTAAAACTATTAAACATGAGACCGAAAAAACAAACCCGAACAAAAAAAAATGACCCACAACAACGTGCGAAAAATTAACGCTCGCAACAACGCGCGGGTAATTTTGGTTGTTCCACTAAGAAGGCACGTGACCAACCGAATGTATTGACAGACAGCCAGCCTTTATATTAACAACTCACGCGCTTTGCACTCGCGTCTTAATTACTGTACAGATACCAGACACGTGCTTCAGAGTCCAGTGGGCCAACTCAACAAAATTAAACGCCTAGCTGGCAGCTTAATAGAAGTTCAAAACCTGTTGTCTTCTCCATGATACTCCCTGCGTGGCTTATGGCTTATTTTATTTGGGCTTATGGTTAATAAGTTTAAATTTTTTTGCCTTATTTTGAAACTTTCAGTTTATTATAAGTTTATATGTCATGATGAACTTATATAAGCTAAAAAATTCAAAATAAGCCATTAAATATGAATTTATAAAACATAAGCCCAAAATCAAATAAGCCCGAAGCCGAATAGCCAAAACCATCTTTATCAACTAAAATCTTTTTTTACTAGTTTAAAAACGAAACAAATACTTATTTTAAGAAATCTCAAAATAAAAATGTCCAAAGAATGTAGTCAATGTGATTTTCTTAAACTTTGTATATTTAAAAAAAATATACATTTATTTAAAAACACAAAGATTATGTATTACTCCATTCACAATAAATATCGAGTTTGACTTTTTTAAGTTTTTTTTTCAACTTTGACTTTAACTATTATTTTGTGTGTTATATAATATGTGATGCAATATATATGAAAGAATTGAGTTTTAAATTTATTTTTATTAGTATAATTTTCATCAAATATTATATAACACGAACAAAAATATTTAATGTTAAAGTTAAAAAAAAACTTTAAAAGTCAAAACAAAATACTTATTGTGAGATGGAAGTAGTAATTGTTTAAAACACATGATACTTTGGTTACTACTCGTAACAACTTAAGTTGAAGGCATGGCTGGGGACGTTTGGTACGGTGGAATGGAAAGCAGAGAAACGGAATGAAAGAGTATTCTCTTGTTTGTTTATACTTGAGAATGGAATTGAAGAATCAATATTGATTCTCATTCCATTATCAACATTCTCTTAAAATAGTGAAGAAATGAGAGAATTGGTGGAAAAAAGTAAGGCTTCTATGATTGATTCTTTCGTTCAGTATTCATTATTGACGTTATTTTTTGGGCAAATCGCATAAAATAGTACCCATCTTAGGCTTAATGTCAATTATAGGTACTCATCTTTTTTTCTTCTCAATTTAAGGTATCAATATTTGTTTTTGTTGCAACGTTAGGCAATTAACAAGTTTTTCGGTTACATTTCTAACGATCGTTATTTTATTATTGCATCGTTAGTCCTTTATATGATTTTGTTAAAAAATATATATTTTCTACTTATTTTTAAAACTTATACACGTTTTATACACACATTTTTTACACGTTTTTATACACACATTTTTTACACGTTTTGATACATAGTTTTATACATGTTTTTATACACGTCCGATTTGAGCACTGTCGAGTCCGTTATAGCCTTCCGGCGAAACATGAAAGTTGTTCGGAATGACATTTTACTTTGCCATGAGGTTTGTTAGTTTTAAAATCGCATGATAGCGGGTCAAAACCGAAAGTCAAATTTCTGCGTTTTATTAAAAATATAATAAGTTCCAGCAGAATCCCGTAAGGGCATTTTGGTCATTTTCTGTTGAGATTCAGGTCTCGGTTAAAACTAAAAAGTTGTCTGAAACGTCGTTTCGCATAAAATCTCTTTAGAACCCGAGTCGTGAAAATGTGATATAGAGGGTCGTTTTGGACGGGTCAGATCTAGAAAATAAATATAGTATATAAAGGACTAACGATACAATAATAAAATAACGATCGTTAGAAATGTAACCGAAAAACCTGTTAATTGCCTAACGTTGCAACAAAAACAAAGATCGATACCTTAAATTGAGAAAAAAAAAGATGAGTATCTATAATTGACATTGAGCCTAAGATGAGTACCTTTTTATGCGATTTGCCCTTATTTTTTTAGACTTCAATATTCAAATGCTCGTATCATTATTTTATTGTTTGAGTTTCTTCAAAATTCGTAACAACTATTATAATTAAATTCATTACAACGATTATAATTAAATATTTTTTGATTGACAAATTGCACCCAACAAATAATATTTCAAAGTTAAATTGCGATTGAAAGTTTGGCATATACTCGCTTTACTAAACCTAAGCATATTAAATAATCAGATTATTTTAATCAAGATTTATGTAATTGAATGTTTAAAAGAAAATATTAAATGATAAAATTCTTTTTTATTATGATGAATAAAATAGATGATAAAATTCTTTTTTATAACCAAGCAAGAAAATGTTCTATATCACACGCAATTCTTTATTTGTACCAAACAATGGAATCGTTATTCTTTCTCCACCTCATTCCTTTTCTCTACGATTCCATTCTCTTTTATGATTCCATTATGCAACATTCTCTCATACCAAACGTTGGCTCTTATGGATCATGCGATTATTTTTCTACGAGGACTGATCAACGGGTCAAACTTGAACTGAACCGACCAAAATCGACTCAAACCAAAAACCGATTTTGAGAAAAACGTGAACCGAGAATCGAACTGAAGTTAACCTAGTGAAACCGAAACTGAACCGAAGTTAACCTAGCGAAACCGGTTTAGATAGTTTATGTGTGTATTTTTTTTTGTTTTGACCCGAACCAAACCGAACCGAGCAAAACTAAAACCAAAAACCATAATTATATAAAACCGAAACCGAATAAGGTCGGTTTGGTTCGGTTCGGCTCAGTTCGGTTTTCGGTTAATTTTGCTCAGCCTTAATTTCTACTGTTAAGTGTATATGTAACGGACCTTAATCATTCATTTATTCGCGTGTTATGGCGGAATTGTGATTATTATCTCAACGACGAAAGTACTCTATTACTGCATTAAGGGTCGTGAGAAGGGGTGTTGGTCGGGTTCGTGTCAATTCGGGTCGGGTCAAGGCTATAAATCCCATATTGAACCCGAACCTATTTGAATTCGGGTTACTCGGGTTCGGGTCAATTCGGGTGCGGTCAACTCGGGTCAGGTTCATTTGGGTTCGGGTCAACTCGAATATGAGTAAAATGTAATAAAATAATTTGTACTCGTTTGAATAGAACATTTATAAAATTTATATTTAAAAAACAAAAAATTCTTTGTTCGAGTCGATTGTGTCGACTCGAACTCAAGTTAGCCAAACACTTTCAACCCGATACCCAATCTTATTTAGTATTCGAATTGACACGAATAAATTTTTTGACCCTGGTAACCGAACTCAAATAAACTTAATCGGGTTCAAGTCTGGTTGAGTTTTTTGACATCCCTAGTCGTGAGTGACATTGTTTAGTGGTTGTTTGACAAATTAGTTTAAGCCTAGACACATTTAAGTCGGATGCATTACATAAAATGGAAGCTAGTTATTGTATTGTTAAATGTACACGTAAAGAATGGACTATGAACCAAACCGGAATCCCTAATCAGGATCAAATTGAACAGCACATATTTTGGTCCAGTCGTGGGATTCATTTTTCTCTCCTATTCGCTTATTTGGTTCGACCTTATGCTTTGTAGGTCGATCCGGACGGTAGCAACGAAATAAATTTCGGCCTTATCCTCAGTCCCGGGTGTTTTGGACAACTCGGTTTTTTCTCGATCCGCTCTGGTTTTTAGACCGTGACGGGTATATCTCGTTCTCTTCTCTTGTTATGATGAATATTCTGCCACCTACCACCCTCTCATAAATTATTACCAATGACGTGTCTTTAATACAAACATCAGTACAAACATAAATACATCCTTAATAAATACGTATAAGTGTCAATGAAGTATGGCATACGAAACCTCTGAGTACGAAAATGAATTCAAAGAAGAATTATTTCATTGCAGAGACGGGTCGCAATCTTAAATTGATGTTACAAGTTCAATCATACAAGTATTCTAAATGATTAATAGTACAATCATAATAACTGTGCTCATTGCCTCTTTGGAGCAACCAGAATGACTTATGTTTGAACTTGTGTTGTTTGAAACCAAATGCATCCACAAGGAAACTTTTAGTACTGGATGTGAAAATTTAAAAAATTGAAGTACCAACAAACACTTTGTGTAGTACCGGTTCTATATCGATAGGTCCAAGCTGTATTCTAACCACTGGTGCCGATTGTCATTTTCGTCCTAGAGTTTTGCACTGCTACCGTATCCGTATACAAGTAAATTGACGTGTACAACGCCAAAATTGTCATGTGTTTGTCCTACCACCGTATTTTTTTCGTAAGATGAAATTTTCCCAGTTCACGCTACCGGGGGACGGTGAGGTTTTACTCTACAGTCTAACTGGGGTACACATTCAAATATTAGCCGTGTACAAATCACCTCCTTTATTCATATATTTTTGATTTATTTTTCTCTAGTTTTGACACTTTTATGCACCAAACAAATGTCAAGTTTCCTTTACAAGATGATAGTACCAAATGTTGCATACTTGCATTATATTTTAAACTACCCTGGCATGCTATTCTACTTATCAAAATTCAAGATTCTTACAACAAAAGGCTTGTAATTATTGCATTGATTGGAACAATTAAAGAAAAAAGGTCATTTTGCATATGGTTACTGAACGAAGAAAATCATAAAATGTGAGTATATCAATCAACTTCAAGAACAACTTTACCAGGAATTATCCTTTTATCTTTAACATCGTGTGCCTCACAAACCTGTGTGATTGGGAACGTTTTCTCCACAGGTACTTTCAACTTACCAACCTCAGTCAGCCTGCGAATCTCATCTAAACCTTCTGCATCCGTCCTCATGTAAGTCCACCAATATTCTGCAAAATAGAGGCATCTGATTAGTATAGTCTTCACTCTTCAGCATCTATAAACATGATATGCAAAAACGGGCACTTATAATTTTACCTATTCCATGAGATAATCGATATTGCATCTGTTTCTTCAGTAAAATGGCTGTGGCAGTAGGAAGGCCAACAGCCAGACCATATCTATCAGTCAATTTCGCAGACTCCCCCTAAACCAAAAATGCACACATGTCAAGAAATATAACAGAAAAATCCAATATTCACAAAATAATTAAGAAGCTGAGCGAAGGCTACCTGCAGTGTCATATAATGTCCGCCTCTTTTTAACAAACTGATGCCCAATTTCTCCGTCTGTTGTATACCAATTGTATCTAAGACAGCATTGTAGTGACCTTTCAAGGTTACTTCCAGATCCTGTAGACCCATAAAGCAATGGCAAAGTTACAGCTGACCAATCAAAAAGTGACACTTAAGATACTGCTTAAATATTTGAAACTGAAATTACCTCTGCAGTATAGTCGAGAGCCTGTTCCGCACCAGCTGCCAAAAGACGTTCTATGCTTTCACTTTCACATGTAGATGAAACTGCACAGCCAGTTGCAACAGCTAGCTGAATAGCAGAAAAACCAACAGCTCCTCCTCCACCGATGACTAGTACCCTCTGTCTGTAGACAAATTAATTGTAAACGTATAGCACAAAAATATATGTGGTAAAATATGCTAAGAGAGAGCAGAATGTGTTTATTCTCATTTAATCCATTTGTTTCATCGTTTATATGACGTGGACTGAATGAGGATAATCGATCTCAAAAACAACAAACGGTTAATGGTTGAGATAGTGTCAATCCATGCATATTATCTCCTTTATTTTTGTAAAGTTTTTTATATGCTGCAACTAGAAATGTCTTTCAATTTATAAAAAATTTCATATAAACACACATGCATGACAAAATATAAAGTTGTAGTGATCATGGAGAGCAGATGAATAAGTTGCAGCAAAATGACCATTATCTTCAGGGATCGTATCTAATAAGAATATCATAGCAAAATATCAAAGCAAAGAATATAACGCTCAAATAGTAAGAACAGGAAGTGAAGAGCGGGATATCATTTTCCTGTGCTTGCAGGTTAATGTTTGGATTATATGTTACTACAGTTTTCCAAATTCATGTACGTCACTTGATATTTACAGGCACCAAATGGAAGGTCTTCCCCATTTATCCTATTGCATATAGATCATGCAAGAGTTTTTATGTTTATTTGTAATCACAGTAGGAACTCACATGAGCAATTAAGATGCTACTTTGGACACAACGAAATTAAATTAAAATGTGTGTTGACAAACCATTATCATAGGATATGATCTCTATTGGAATTCAGTCCTGCTCTGTCAGTTTCCAGCTTTTTATAATTACACGTGAAATATTTTCATCAACAAAGAATATTGGTAAACAAGTTCATAAACGTACCCCTTAGTTATCCTGGCGGTAGATTTAAGAGCGCGCCATGCTGTCAGGGCGGCGAAAGGAATTGCACTTGCTTCCTGCAGGATCACAAAATAAACATACATTTATACATCAGTCATTTCCCTGAAAAACATGCCATTAATTATATAGATGGCTAATTACTTCCATGAATGATGAAGCTGAAATAAGAAGCTACTGTCTATAATCTAATTATTCTGAGGCAAATATAGACCAAAGTAACTTTCAATATGGTACATGTTGCAATCTCGAACCATATCTATTAATACTTTTCTATAGACAATTTTATGTATCTGTAAATATACTATATATAGAGTTTGATGATATCCAAAAGCCGTTTTACATACCACGTGTGAGATTGTTGATGGTTTTGGCGTAAGCTGATCTTCGGCAAGAACAGCATAATCAGCATAAGTGCCTCTCACGGCAGTTGGATGTAGGGCACCGAAGACTTCCTGCCCTACATTAAGTGTCCGTACAGATGCTCCAACTGCTGCAACTTCACCACTAACATCACGGCCCAAAACCAATGGAAGAAGTGACTCAAATAGGGAACGACCATATCCTGCTCGCATCTGAAAAAAGAAATGGGACATGAATAGCTGAGGATACGCCACTAATAACTTCATGCAACGTAGAAAATTTCACATTTGACGAATAAAAAAAATGTAACCACATGCCTAATCATATAATACGGCACATAACAAGGTGAAAGGGATGCTGGGAGATACTTAATGCTCATGAAATCACTTCCTAAACTGTATAATAGTTATTTTCTAGGATTATCCTAATTGGCTAGCCTGCCCATCGAGTATACACATTAATATACTTCGGGTTAATTTCAGGATCCTATTCCTATCATAACTGAGCACAAGCTGCTTTCAGGCATTTTTCAGGAAGAACAAAAAGATGCAAGTCGATTCTAGCCAGTGCTTGTTCACAATTTTTGATAACAGATCTAACTATGGTGTCGTTGGCGTAGGGTATGAATCTCAGTCATTGTGCAACTTACAGCAAAAGATATAGATGCTAAATTTTTTTGCTTAAGTGGTAATGCAAAAAGATACAATGCTAAACGCCTAGATGTCAACAACCCATCTACAAAGACACTCTCACAATAACTTTTTGACCCATCTACAACCCGTAACTTCAAAAAGCATGCTAAGTGATACTTCTAGTTCAAAGAGACAACAATTAATTTCTGCAAATATCAAATAATCAAAGTAGTCTGCGCCAACAAATTGCTTCGCGAAATTGATGAAACTAGAAATAAATGAATAAGTATAAAAGGGCAAACGGAAAAAACAAAGGCTTAAACAGTTGAAAAAAGGAAAAAGAAATTCGCCTAAAATAGCAAGACTTTTGTCATCCAAAGCATAGCAATAGAGTGGCTAATTTTCCCTTTTAATCACGTTTACCGGCATATAGATGCTTTTCAAAAGATTGGTGGCCAATTTGTTGTTTTTCTATGATGAGTTTGCTCTTTTAACATTAACTACACTCTCTCCTTGTAAGAGCATTGGGTGTAGTGATGGTTGGGTGGCGCCATTCCAACGTGGCACGAGCGTGCGAGTGATGGCAGTGGCTTGCGCCAAATGGGTGTTTTGGCTTGAGTGATTAGGGAGGGAGTTTTTTGGTGTGTGAGTGATAAAGGAAGTGAAAGGGGAAAACGCTCAGGTGCCAAAACTAGACAAAATTCCAAAAAATTGATTTCAATCATGGGACTAATAATTGATAGTATATGAGTATGTAACTACCAAAGTGACAAGCCTCAAAATTCCTAAAATGATCACTTCATTTGACATTCTTCTGTTATAATATAACGAAAACCGACAACAACAATTGACAATTCCATATGCATGTTGATAAATTTCAACATCAGCAGACAATTAATAAAAAAATGACTGACCCTAGTATCTAAGGGATTAATAGAAACAGCACGAACGCGAACAAGGACATGATTATCCTTCAAATCAGGGATGCGAACATCGTCTCGTATTTCCATCACATCCGCGTTACCAAAACGCGGTAACAACACCGCTCTACAGCTCGTTACAATATTCCGCATTATTCCATAACCTAATTTCCCTTCTATTAAATTATTATTCCTTGTTTTCAATCGATATAATGATGACGTCATGGTGTAATTGTTTGTTTGTTTGTTTGTTGTGATGGGAGAATTGGTGACGTGGAAGGGGTTTTAGTGAGTGTGGGAGTAACAACGTTGGGCGTGTCTCCGTTTGTAGCCGCACAGGGGGAGACGGAGGAGGAGGAGGAGGTTCATTTGTTAACTGTATCTATCTATCTATTTTTTGGTGTTGAATTTTTGTTTTCAGATTTGGACAGTGTTTGTTTAAAAGTAACTTAAATAATTTTCAATACCGTCTTTCACGGTGTACGAGAGAGGTTTAGACGTAGACATATCGCTTGAGTACGACCCTACTACAAAGGTAGAGAGATTGCTTCTGGTTCTACCGAAAGTAAAAAAAGACCTCTGGTCTTGCAAGAAGTAAGAATCGAACCCTTGACCTCTGTCTCCAAAGACTAAGTTATTAACCACTTGATTCAAGTCTTGCTCTTTGAGGGGTGTTTGTTTAATCTTACTTAAATACCAAAAGTTTTTAAAAAAAAGCCTCCAAAAATAAGTTTACAATAATCTAAAAATGAAATAAGTCATGAGCTCGTTATATAAGGTTAAACAAACACCCCTTGAGTAGAGTTATTAGAGGGTTTTTGGATTGTTTACTTAACGGTGTATTTCGTTAACCACATTTCAGTGTTTGAAGGTCACTTAAAGTAAGCGTTTAAACTTGACCAGGTATTTAGGACGGTAAACAAACTAAACGTTTAGTTAACATTTCATAAATCATTTGGTAAAAAGCTCGTTTATGTTCGTTTATTTACTAATTGAACGAACATGAAGAATAATTTACGTTTGGTTAGCTAAATGAACAAACATGAACAACATTTTTGTCCGTTCTTTTATGTTCGTGAACGTTCGATTACGTGTTCGTTAATGTTCGGTTATGTTCATAGAATTGTTTATGCCCGTTCATCGTATTTTTCTATTATATACTTTGAGAATTGGTTAACTTAAACAAACCAAAACTTATAAAACACCATATTATGTTTTTTTCTGGTAAATTTTATGTTTATTTTTGTACGGTCGAAACCATAAGAATATACCAGTCGCGTAAATAGTGATAGAATGTCTTTCAACTCATTATGTTGTACAGTTACATAAATCTTTTGTGCAGCCGGTCACGGCCCTCACACGCGACCTTTAGTATTTCTTCTAAAAGTTACTGAGATTAGGTCTCGTAGGTTGCACAATATCATGGTGCGAAGTCCTTACCTTTTTTTATGGGAGGTGATATGCACACTCAATTAATTTATTTGTACACTAAAAATAATGTGTCATGACATTTATACCCTTAACATTTGTGTCTTGATTTGCATACTCCACTAAGTGATGTAGGGGTATAAATGGCAAGACACAAACATTTTAAGTGTGCAAATCACTTCCCTTATTTTATACTTGTAAAAAAAGTACTACGTGAACAAAAAATGTGACATTTTGGTTATTTTCTCAAAATTTAACCATGAAAAATGAGAAAACAACAGATATGTAACACTGCACATGGTAAAATCAGATTATATCAGTATATCACCATGCTTTCTCCACACTGCACATAATGTTATGAATATAAAATCTGGTTATTCATGTCGTCAAGAATTCCATATTACACATCATAGCATATCCCGAATATTGGGTCTAGTTAGAATTATCAAAGTCGCCAACAATTTCAAGTCACACTTTTAACAACTTTTGATGGTGGTTTGTATCTTTCAAACTCGAAAAGACACCTGTTAGTTTTTTGTTTTCAGTTAAAAAAGAGTAAACATATATCCAATGGCGCTTTTAGAACGAAGTAGTTATAACATAAACTTGAACCATATTTGTTTCGATTAGCCCCTAATTTAATTTTGTTGCTTGCATAGTTTTGGTTCTGTTTAAGTTGGGATTTGGCTCAATTTAAACTTGCCGATGAGTGCTAACCTTTGGGTGCACGTGGCGCCAAGCTTAGTGATGAGTGCTAACCTTGGTTCTGCTGCTCAAGTTGGGATTTGGCTCAATTTAAACTTGCTGATGAGTGCTAACCTTTGGGTGCACGTTGCGCCAAGCTTAGTGATGAGTGCTAACCTTGGTTCTGCTGCTTAAGTTGGGATTTGGCTCAATTTAAACAAGCCATTTCAGATTTGCAGTCATATAACTACTTAAATATTCCTGCATTATGTTTCTTTAGAATTACTCAAGTTCTATATATCATTCATTTTGCAAAACGTGGCATAAAATAAAACCATTTTTAAAAAGAGCACCAGTCTATAGTAACAGCAATACCTGCTCAACTGACCTATCTAATAGCAAAAATCCAGACAAGATTTGAACACATAATCTCATCTTATCAAGAGTCGACCACAAAATCACTAAAGCTAAAGACTCTGACAACAAAGAATATCAAGTACTATTTAATCCTACTGTTATTCTTCTTAATTACCCTTCTTGCATAGTTACAGAGGCAATTTCTGGTGCTGTATCAGAGTTTTCTACCTTATTGTCACTCGGGATCTCTTCAACCTTTGCATGGCTCTCGTTACTGTCCTTAGTCGCTGGAAGTTTTGGCTGCTCATTTTCGGCCTCAACCGCCATAGGATCAGTAGCAGGCACAGCAGGTTCTTCAGTATTTGCATCTGTTGCCTCTCCAACCGCGTTAGTTGAAACAGGTGCCACGGGTTCCTCAGTGTTAGTCTTTATTGCATCCTGAACCATGTTAGGGTCATCAGTAGAACTGGGCACCGTGGGTTCTTCGGGTTTAGTCTCTGCCAACTCCTGAACCACTTTAGGGTCATCAGTAGAAACAGGCGCCATGGGTTTTCCGGTTTCAATCTCTGTTGACTCCTGAGCCACATTAGTGTCATTAGTAGAAACAGGTGCCACAGATTCCTCGGTTTTAGTTGCAATTTGTACTTGCAATTCTGTTGGTACTTCAACTGAAGAGCCAGAGACCACAGGTTCTTTAGGAAGCTCAGCTACCTCAGGTTTCCTTTCTATCGATTCAGTTGGTGCTTCTGCTGGCATATCTGCAGAAGGAGCAACTATTGTAGGTGATACTTTGGTTGATGCAGGAACAGTGGGTCCCACTGCTTCCGGCTCTTGGGATGCAGTTTGCAGTTCCTGGTTCGCTTTACCAGAAGAAGGTACGGTAGTTTCTATCTTATCCACTGGTGCAGAAACTACTGGTTCCACCTTTTTTGGCTCTAGAGGCACTTGGTTAGATGAAGGGGGCACCACGGTGTCCACTTTTTGCGGCTGAACTGACGGTTGGGCTGATGTGGCAGGTACCGCGGCTTGTACTCTTTGCTGATTTTGTGGTACAAAACCAGGAGGAGCACTCAGCGCAACAGGTTCCATGTTTACCTTCATTTGTGATCCTTCTGGTGGGACCGTTGAATCTAGTCTCTGGCGCTTTTGTGGTGCTTCAGCTGGCACAGATGGGGCCACATGTTCCACTTTCTGCTGCTTTGGTTGTACTTCGGCTGGAGGATATACTCTCAAAGTGTTGACTGTACTATTATTATTAGTGCCGTTTTTGTTCTGGTTAGCAGAAATAGACTCGTTCGCAGCATGAAGTTGCTGCAGCCTATAATCAGTTTCAGGTCTTCTACAAATCTTTCTCAAAGCCACAATTTCCTAAAAATGAAATTCAAACAATAAAAACCAAATATTTACCGAATAAAAAAGAAAGTTCTTAAGAAAAAACAATATATATGTAGTTGCATACCTCAGACTGATCATGGTCATAACGCACTAGAAACCTACAACGACAACCTCTTACATCATGGCGCCTCCTTTGTGCGTCTAGAACATGGGCATCAAAGTACAGAGCCTGCTCCTTTCCTTCCTGTAAAATTTCAAATGTTTATAAGACAATTCTCTTTTTTTTTTTCTTAATATTGTTTTTTATTTTTATTTTACCTGAAAACAAAGTATGAGATCAGAAGGTAGAACAGCAACGCATTCCGATGATTCACACGGAAGAGACCTTTGCCTAACATTCTTGCGAACATTGACCCACTCATCCTCTTCTGCTCCAAAACCCGCAAATCGGACCAGAACCTCCTGATATTATCACGTAATATAATTGATTTTTCCTATAAATTATTTGAAGAATTGGACGGATCAAGTATTGGTTGGGTTCTATAATTACCGGATCACCCGTGTCGATAGCCCTATGTGATAGGAAAGTCGAAACATCATACCTACGAAAAGATCACAAGGATTTAATGTTGTTTATCTAACAAAAAAACGGTTAAATTAAAGTCGCTTCTAAGTACTAACCATGCACCATCCCTAGCAGATTTAGCTTCGTATTCCATCTGGGAATTATCTGTAAACCTTCCTGCACTTGGAGCTACAGATAAAAAAAAACAACCATTGCCTTATCAGAATTGTGCAACGACATCATACAAAATAGATTAAAAAAACAGAAAACCCAAAATATCAATAGTTCAATACCCGCTAGAAAATGATTCTACCTGAAAATGCCGGAGGATGCTGGGGTGCTTGTGGGAAAGTTCTAACCGAAGCTGAGTGATCCAGAACGTCAAATTAGGCAACGCGATATTAAAACTTGGGTTATTTGTGCTAACATACGTTCCCATTTGTCCTGTTAGTCGTTGAACATCTATTTGTACATCCGACTATCCGAGTCAATAAAAAACCGTTACATGTCCCAGTCCCACTTTGTTACTTTGTAAATAGAACAACATTTATACGTAAATCATATTTATATTAAAATTATCAATCTTAAAAGCTGGTTTTTGTTAGGGGTTTTTATTTACAATAAGACCTAGATGAGAGAATACAATTACTAAAACGGGACAAATGAGAAGTAAGTTGGTATTTAATGCAAATAAACCTTGAAATTCGATATAAAGTGAGGTAAGCTCTACCTGAAGGAACAGTCAGATGTGGTGCCTGAGGCAAAGTTCTAACAGCGGCTGCAATATATTTAAACACATAGTAAGTTATGAACAACAAATGCAGCAATAATTACAAGAAGTTAACTCACCTGCAGAAGCAGCAGCCAGCGGTTGTGTAGGCTGAGGTGCAGGTGCAGGTGCAGATTTTACCATAGCTGAGTTATCTCGTGGCATTTGTGTAACATCTAACTTCCCCGGTGATTTGGCTGTTTTAGACTTGATAGCATAACGTCTGTTTTGGAACCAATTCCACACTTGTTTCATTTGAACTTCCATCTTTCCTTTACGCTCTTCAGTTGAACTACACACAGAATAACCATGTGACATTTAATGATGATGATAAAAAGATGCAGGGAAAGCTAATCGTTATCTTAGGTTAAAAGTAATTTAGTATATACCTGAATTTTTCCGCCAAGGAAACAAGAATTTGACGCTCGGGCACTGCTATATGATTTGCTTGCAATATGGCTTCCATCTCCGCAATCTTTTAAAAAGAAACCAGTCAATACTACCGACTTGTTAAAAAAGACTATGTACGATACGTTGCATATATATTTTATCATTAACAAAGATGTACAAAAATCCTTCTGTTATGCAAAACGTACCATTATATCATTAGTCATGAGCATATATGCAAGCAAGTGATAGTATTTAACAACTATTACCATACTATATGCAGATCATATTACATAAATAACTCAGATTAGAGACTTGATTCAATTGTTTTCGATTCTGCAGATGTTAAAAGGGGTGTTTGGCATTGTGTTTATAAGCATTATCTAACTATTCTAGCGGTCAAATAATCCGTTTAATACTAGCTACAAAAAGACTAATAAATGATCCTCGTTCACGCTACACGGCCTAATTGGTATTCCCGTCATTCTACACTCGTAAACTAATAATCGCTTTCATAACGCAATTCGAACATCCTCCTTACACTAAATCAAAAAGCACATACTTTTATATTTCCACTTAGCTAAAAATCAAATAAAATTCTAAATTTTCAATACTTAGGTCAAATTTAATAATACCCAAATAATCAAAACAAACCCATTAATCACAGACAATAACAATAAGTAAAGGGTTAAAAAAAAAGTTACCTCAGGCGGAGTAAATCGAAACGAAGGGCCACCATTACTTGGTGGTCGACCCATTTAACTCAATTTGCACTACTTTTATTTAATTTTAACAAACAAAACTAGTTTATAAAATTTCAAATTTGGGGTTTTTTTTATAACTTTTTCTTTTTTTATAAATTGTTACAAGTGATGCGTTTTAAACGGGTCGGGTTATACTTGTCACTCTCACCGGTTTTTTAGCTTTTTAGTTTTGACCTTGTTGGTTTGGATTATTGCAAAAAGAGTCCCTCAAGTTTTGTTTTTCTTAATTTTGTTTGTTACTGCTCCGTTTAAACCGAGGGTAAAACCCTGACTTCGTGCACCTGTTTTGGGTACCGACTAACCATTTTCCAACGATCTAGCCTCATGTAATAAACACATGTTCCAGACACATTGAGTGACTTTAGTCATGGAGTTTAGATTGGACCCAAACTATTTCTTTTAAAACGTTTATTGACTGGTCAACTAAATGTTTGCGGTACGAGAGTGATACCATTAGAGCAATGCACCGATAATTTGTTTGTAAACTAGTTTGGTTTTAATCTTTTATGAAAAAGTTAAAAGTTTTGAGAGTGAGTGATATGTGAATTAATGGATGGTTAGTGATATAAAACGGTCATTGTTTAACAACTTGCTTATCAACTTGTATAAGAACGCACTGTAATGATTTGAGCTTAAAAAATTCTGCATTTTGGTCTTGAGATTAAGGCACGCCAATATGTTCAGTATTTCTTAAATATGAGAAATAACTGCTTAGAAGAAACAATTTTTTGCCAACAATTGAAAAAGTCCACGCTCTAATGCAAGTTGGAGATGACGATTAGATAAATGAGTCGAAAATGACGTAATGGTTAAAGAGATGACCATGATTATAAAGACACGACTTTGGTATTTTGAACTCGCTTATGACCAAAAAGTCATGGATTAAGCTCGGATGTCAAAGCTCGGTTAATATGTTAAGGTTTCCCCGACTAGTGTGGGTACTTTTATCGTTGTTTTCATTTGTTTCGACGTATAAGATGTTATGGCGACTACATAATCCTAAGAACAAATCAAACTAAAGTACACCAGAAGCAACCAACTGTGATTTGATCACATATACATTAATACATGCACTTGTTATACACCTACAACTTGATCAAGTCCACCAGTCAGTTAGTTACTCCATGCCTGATATGTGCATCCCTACTTAAAAGTGCACTTAACGCGACTTCATTTTCAAGTTTGGTCTTATTTTAAGAATTGCTATAACTGGCCACATAAGATATTAACAAAAAGTCGCACACAATATGACACCTATAACTAAGATGTGAATGCTTTACCACATTTCTAACTCACCTGCAAGTCTGTAACATGACAATTAGTTCAGATTTGTCTCACCTGAAGATGAACTTATATCCCAAGCCAAACAACGCATACCCATTAATCCAAAGTAGTCATAAATAGCACATCAGAGATTTACATGGACCAACTGTTCTCGATAAATTGTAGAAATATTGATAAATGTTACACTTCACTCTTTTTCCACAAAATTGATCATATTACTGAAGCTAAACCTTCCTTTTTGCATGTTTGCCTAACAAAATTTTGGCTCAAATCGGCCTTTTACAAACACCCCCTATGAATTCTTAATTGAGAAACAATATTACCATTTTTGTTCGGTAATTACCTATTTCTATCATAAATGCCGCAAGTTACCGTTGCATTAAGCTGCCACAATAACTTTTAAGATTCAATTTAGTGAAGAAAGCTCGACAGTGATTCTAAGATGCTGGTGAACCTGCTCTTTTATGTTTCTTTGGTTTACGCTTCTTCTGTTTTAGTTTCATCTTGACTAAATCTTTAACGGTCCTCTCCCATTCCCGCCTTTTCTTCATGTAAAGCATCATGGCAGCACGAGCATCTTCTATCTGTAAACAGTGTGCACATCATTGCATTAATTAACATAAATTTGCCCAGAAAATGTTTCCTTTCTAGAGAAATAGAAATTTCATGTAGCCCCACATACAAAAGTGTAGACTTTGCAATAGAGGCGGCAAGATGGGTGTGTTGGTTTGGTTGCGTAACTGGTCAAAGCAGGTTTGGCCAACCCGGAAACACTTCCAGATTGAATATTTCGAATTTCTATCTATTATTAATGCATTAAATACGGTTACCAAAATAATACTCTATTTAGATTTAGGGTTGACTTTTAACTCGTTTGACCCGAACCTCTGTTAGCTAACAAAACCTATTTGACCCGTTTCAGAAACAAATTACAACCAAAATTAACCCATTCATAAGTAAATGAGTCAAAATCGGCGCTCCTACTATGAAACAAAACTTACAGGACAATGTTCGCCATTTTGGATCTTGACATTAAGGACTTCGGCTGCAAGATGTCTAAGTGCTTTGCTACGCCCTTCTCTGCATCATACTAAAAATGTTAGTGTAACTGTAAAGGCTTCAACCAAACACTATTCATATCTTTTAAAAATAATGTAACGGTTGGAACAAGGTATAGAAGCAATACTTTAGAAACGGTTGATATTCTGCTGTATCTCTTATATCTGTCTTTGGATGACTTAATAATAAGGCCTGTAAAATGATTAAAAAAACGCTTAATAACTAGAATAAATAACAAGAAACCTGTATATATATTGTTATTGTGTGCTCCAGGTTTTTGCAATCTACCCTAAGATCGTTGCGCAAAGCATGACCAACAAGGATTTTCCCTTTGAGCAATTCCGCCACTTCCTTCTGCACAGCCCCGAAATCCTTTGCTGACGATAACATAATATATAAACTCATGTTATTAAACTAATACATCTGAAAATCCCAAATTACATTGCAAGGATAAGTCAAATGTAAAAAAAAGAAAAAAAGAACCTTTTTTTAAGTCACGAGGTCGGATGCCACTTATTTGAGTACGAAAGTCAACCACACGTTCAACTGGACGAACGTGCTCATCATATATAACGTTTCCAAACTTATTTACCTGTCACAAATATACAGCATCTCTAAGTTGATTCTCTTTTTAGGGTCAGCCTTGGACCAGTGACAAAACTAAAAACGAAAAACGATGGAAAAACAAAATATATATAAATTTAAATTACCAGTGTGACTCTTCCGAGGGCACTTTTGTTTCCAAGAGGGCTGACACCAACCATTTCACAATCCATCGCTATCTCATCTGTAATACTGTCAATTTGCTACTTAGTTAAAGTGTATCATAATAGCATATCAAGTAATCAACGACTTCTAACAGAACATACATCATGAAGCTTGGAACGACTTTTAACAGAACATACATCATGAAGCTTGGAACGAGGAAATTTTTTATTAAAAAAGGTTTCGAACTCGCTTTTTACTTAAATGGAAATCAAAATAGTATCTTCATTTTCTTCACACCACTCGAAATTCACACCATATGGAAAATGAAAATGTTGATGTTAAACACAGACTAAGCGTATCTGGATTGGCATCTAAACTGATTATTGTGATTTCTCTTTTACATTGAGTTTTTCGCAAAAAGTTGGTTATCATTCTGATTACCTCATTATATGGTCGGCATAATCAGATTTGGAGTCCAGTAAGGAATAGCTATAACAAAACTATTTATTGATATAAATGTAAATCTTCCAATATTCACTTTTAAAGGCACAACTAACACCCCTTGATTGGGCTAGACTGCTAGAGAAAAACTATACATGTTTGTTTGTAAAAAAAAGGCAGATAGAGTTTATGTACCTTGAATCTGATGAAGTAGGAGTGAGAATGTTCGTCTCACATTCATCGGCCTCACCATTCTCAGACCTTTCTTTACGCTTTCCTACAATAAATTGGCATTCTTACTGTCATTACCAAATATAAAATGAGCAATCTGAATGTCTTATGTCATAATCGCAAGTTAACCACTCAAGGGTGGCCTAGTGGCAAAGGGAGTTGTGACTATCACTCTAAATGTGTGAGGTCTCAAGTTCAATTCCTGCTAGGTGCAAACAACCTAGAAGTGGCCACGTCAACCTCCTGAAAAGGGAGGGCTTTACGTGGTTTGAGTCTGTGTAGCGGTGGGTTCAAACTCCGTGGATTAGTCGGCCAAAAGGTCGGAAACCATGGTTACACAAAAAAAATAAAAATTGCAAGTCGCAACATACTTAACTTAATGTTCCAAACTAGTCATCATACAAATTGGCGTACCAATTTAGTCATTCAACTCAATAAAAGTACTCTACTTCATTTATCATTTATGTCATAAAAAGGCAAGGTAGTTACTCATTGGTTCTACATTGGTCAATTAGGAATGTCTAATTCATTAAAACCGACACTGTTACTAAGTTTAATATCAAAATTTGCAGGATAATTCAATAATATCAAAGATTTGACCTTTTGCCAATAAGTATTGAAACTTTAACTTCAACTTTTTATCTAAGGTTTAGGCCATCAAATAGCAACAAATTTTCTCTAAAGTCCCGTTTGAGTACATAAATGTTACAAACATTCAAAAAGTGTTATAACATGCACATTTTGGTGGCGTGTCATGTCCGGAAATACGTATTTGTTACGTGACAAGTCTTTGAAGAAAATTCGTTGCTGTTTAACGGCCTAAACCGTATATATAAATTCTGATCATTTTTAGCAAAATTAATGCAGCAAACAAAAAACCAACGAATATTTCATCGAAAAGTAACAATCTTTGAACATGTAATAACAATATTATCAAATTCACAAACCTAAGATATATTCATGGGTTGATTTCTTGAAAGATAGGTCAGACCCAACACCTAATTTCTGCATACAAAACAAAAGGAAAAGAAAATATGTTATCAAGTTAAAAGATTGTGTGTGTTTTGAAGTGAAAAAAAGAAGGGTACTTGGCGGAGCTGAGCCCAGTTGGGGTTAAGCTGCTGCTTCTGCTTTTTCATCGGAAAATTTTGGAAAACTCCGGCGCCTTTTCTTTCTACTAGCTTTTAGGTTTTGGTTTTTTATTACTTGTATCACCCTCACCTTCTGTTTCTTTTTCACCTTTGATATTTACACTTTGTTGGAGTTTTTTAAAAACAGGAGGGCTTGTTTTAGTTATCTTTTGAAGTCTAAATTTCGTTGCGAGATTACTTAATAACTCAATTATCATATACAGTACATATCTTTATTGAAAGATTTATATCTGTCGGGTAAGAAGAAAATCGACTTTCAAAAACCGAGCTGGTTCTTAACAAAACCTGGTGCGCTACGCGTCAGGATCTGATTTGATATGGCTTAGCTTTTGGCTATCATTTGTGATTTTATGTGTCCCGAACATTTATTTGACATCGTTAAAACATAAAAAAGACTTAACAAATGTTGCACCAATATACCATTTTTTTTATTCAAGCACCGAAAAGTTCAGCTACCAACAATGCTATAGGAGAAAAAATGGTGATTTCTAAACTTTACATCATGCTTGGATGAAAGACCTTAATTGGCAAATGTTATTTGATCTTCGGGTGTACTTTCTTCGTCCCAAAATTATTGTCTTCGATAAAAAAACACACAGTTTAAGAAAAATGCATTTATCTGCTTTCTCTTTCTTACTTTTTGACAGAATGACGGTTTTAACTTTAGCTAATTAATTAAAGTCTTCTTTAAAGTTTGTAATAATAATTTTAAAAAAGAGTAACATAGTAAACTTGAAACTATCATATCTATTTTTAGTAGTGGACAATTAAATTGGGATATCTCAAAAAGAAAACGTAGATAATAAAAATGAGACGAAAGAACTATAATTAATTTGAGTTGTTGACATGCAGCTCAGAACTTAGTGGAGATCAAAGTGGGTTTTAGCCCGTGAAATTTTTTGAATCTCAATACATCTCATGCCTTTTTATTTATAGGTTTAGCAATTATTTGTGCAAATTTTGAAATATTGTATAGCAGCCCCTTTAAATAAATTCTTTCTAAGTTGACCTCTCCAACAATAGCGTTCACCATCCGTCATTATCTGATTTTCATCTATATCTTTGCAAAAACTCTAATTTACATCAATATCCTTGTAACGTTTTTAATTACATCAATATCTTTTCAAAACTTAAAAATTTACAAAAATATCTAAATATACAATTAAACTTCAAATAAGTGTTTTTAATATTTAAAACTCTATTTAAATAATTAATATGAATATTTTACCATTCTCTTAAACATGTATTAACAAGACATTACTCAAAATCACAAAACTTAAAGCATATCATCAAACCAGTAAAAGACCATTGTATTTATTAGTTCTCTTGTATCATCTAAAACGAGGTTCGTAACCTTCACTCCACTGCGGAGCGCAGGGTTTTACGTCTGTAACAGCATTTACATAAATAACACTTTAAAAAGACAGAACTATCAATTGTCAGGTCTTGTAACTTGGCTATAAAGATTTAATTAACTATGATAGTATAGTGTGTTAGCCCGGTGAATCAATCCGTTAGCCAGCCTATGCAATGCTTCAGCCTGCCATTCGAAATGCATAAGCCTTCTATAAATATGCCTCGTGCTGCCGTCGCAATGCAACAGCCCGCTGTTCTAGATTCTGCTATCCAAAAATATCATTCGGTCACTTTTCTGTAATATAAGCTCTTTCCAATTGCAGTTGTTGCATTTCAATCACAATGTACCACATTAGGGGCTGTTCATTTTAGAGTAAATTTAGCAAAGAGACGTTTAAGAAATTGAAAATAGACTATAGACCACAATATTTCATACAGTTTACAACAGCTTTAATTTTATAAGCACCAAGAAATGAAATTATATGTATGCAAGCTAAGTTTACTATTTGTTTACGCTAAATATACATGTGGTTATGTACTAATACAGTAATATGTTGTACATGGATCTGGTTCAATGCATAATCTTTTTACCACTTATACCCTAACCTTCAAGCACTTGCAAATATATCTTCCACTCTCTTTTGTTTGTTCCGGATACAATAAAGTAAAAAAATAAATAACAACCATCTTAAGGGGTACAGTAATTAGTAAAAGACATATATTAGCTAACGGAAGCATGAAATACCTGCTTGAGAAAGGCTTTCTGCCTCAGACTCAGCACGTTGCAAGAATTCATCTTTATCACCTCGAACGTATTGGTGCAGAAGCCATTGTCGCCACAGATAGGTGCCCTATGTAGAAAGTGCATCAGGAAGAAATTTAAGTGACATTCAAATCGAGAGAGCTTAGCAAGGCTAGCTTAATGACATATAGTGAAACAATTAGAAGTTCAGATGCTTAATTGGTACCTTCCAATCTTTTGAGCTGGCTTATCCAGCATTGATTCCAATCATTCTTGCACGCGCACGTGATAGTCTTCCTAGTAACATTTTACAATATGTGACGGTTTCTTTGTAGAGCTTTTGTTCAGCAGCAAATATGTCCCACTCCGTCGACCATTTTTCATTTTGTAGATAGACGTAAAAAATGAAACAAATAAGCAAGATTATTTTTAACTATCAGAACTTGCAATGAGTGATTTGCAAACGATCAGTATATGTTTTTATCATTACTAATTGTAAAAGTATCTCATAACTAATCATAAACATGCCGACTTATATCGATAATATACATTGTTGGTGCAACATTAACTATGATCTCCTTTATGTTTTAATGATGACAAATAAACATTCGTAAAACGTAAAATAACAAATGATAGCCTAAATCCGGAAAACCAGAAATTAGCCTCTGGCGCGCTGGGCACGCGTCAGCGTGTGGCCAGCGCGCCACTTGCGAAGTCCGTTTTTACAGATTTGATTTTGTCGGCTTTTCTCTTACCCGACACATGTGGAAACTTCAATAAAGGTATGTACATGATACTTGAGCATTTGGGAACACTTCAAATGAGATTTAGACCTAGAGAGGATAAAAAACAAATCCTCCAATTTTTACATAAAATGCCAACTCAAATCTTTTATCAAACGCCTCTAGCCAAGGCCGAAACATCTTTCTAAACCTAGTATGATCATGCTCTCAACATACTAACAAGCGAAAGCATTCATTTGACCTTAATCCGGATTTACGATGATCCTAATCATGTAACAAGTTTTACTCCTTTATTGGTCAAACCAAGTCAAAGATCACTTTGCGTAAACGCATCTTTTCCCGATATGAGATATGCTTTACTTGAGATGCAAAGCACTTAGATAGTTTGCATCAAGATGATTAGTGATCAAATCCAATGTTGATTATCTTGGATTAAAGTCTAAATGACTAATTGAGTTTTTGGTATTTGGAAGTTAATCATACTTTGACTTTTCTTACTTCCTTACATATAAATGTTTTTACAAACTCATTCCTTACATGTACTAATCCTCACTTCCTCTACACACTCTTATAACCCATTCTATCTAATCACTTATTAAACCTTCTTACCCAGTAAGTGATTTCTCTCTTCTACATACACACCAAACACTTTTTTCCTAAACCATCCCATAATCACATATGCCTATTATTTTCTCTCATATTGGCAATGTGATTATTCACCCAAATCAATCCTTTGATTTCATCCTTAAACATCTCAAACTCATACTTATCATCCTAATCCTTACTACTTTCTTGCTAACCCTTCTCAACATATTTCAAACACAAACTACCTTCCCACACATAATCCTTCCTCACATAAACCTTCCTAACAATGCCAACTCATATTCCTTACATAAATGTACTTCTTGTGTACTCTATGTACTTTGTGTCTCCAACATTCCCTACTAAAATCTTCCATATCATTTCAAAACATTCTCCACCACATACTCACTATTCATCTTCTTCTTCATAAAATTCGAATTACACACACACACTCTTCTTCATCTCTACCCTTGATCAAGCCATGTCAACAATCTAACTTGTCACACTCTTTACTTATCAACCTTTGGATTATTTTTCAAATAAACACAACTAACACACTTTCACCTCTACCCTTGATCATGTCATATCATCAATCCAAACTCTCTTATTCTATTCTCAACCCTTGGATTGATGCTACATCTCAAACAAACACAAACCATCTTCTAAACACTCTCTACTCACTCACATAACAAACACAACTCTCTCATAACCCTTGATCGTGCCACTTAACTAATAGTACACTTCTCATCTCTACCCTCCATTTCAAATGAGCTCAAGAGGCTCCCTTCGATCTTATCATGTCACATCATGAAAACTCATTGCCAACCTATCTACAACTCACCGCACTTATCTAACATGTGTGGTAATACATTTGGAATTCAAATTTCGAATTCTTTTCCCTCGTTTCTCACCAAGTAAGGAATATTTCAACAATATTCTTTTGGTTTGTAACTAGCCCTTTTAACCCTTAGTTGTATCCTAACTAGGCTAGTTACATATGTGAGGAATACCTAAAATGCCCATTTTGATAATTTTTTTCTATCTTTAATTTATCGAACAAGCAAAATGCTTTTAATACTTCACAAACATTTTATCAAATGGCTATTTGAGTTGGTTGACCTTTAGCATAAGAATGATTAAAAGGTCATAGTGTAAAGTACAATTGGGGGTGTAACAAATGAGGGTATTTAAAACGCCAAGATCCCGAAGGAAAAACAATCTCGGGAATTTGGCGCGTTGGGCACGAGCTGACGCGTGGGCAACGCGCCAGACTCGAATTGTTTTTCCACAATTTGAGTTCTTGGCCTATAAATACCCACTCTTGGCCTTTGTATTCCTCACCTCTTTTAAACATTATTTCCTCTCTATTCTCTTCTCTAATCCTCTAAGTCTAAACATTAAAGTGTTCTAATCTTCTCATCTCATCATTCTATTGAAGTGAACATATCTCCGCAAGAGAGCCACACAAAACCTAATCCATACTTGTGTGTTTTATCGAGGGTCTTCTTTCTCATACGCTTTCTTTAGAATTGAGTCTCTAAGCTAGGTTAGGGATTTGATTCTTGTATCAAACTATCTTTCATTATCGAGTTGTAAGGGAAGTCTTGTATCAGAAGGATCAAGCCTAGATCATTGAGGATCTAGTTGGGGTTTGATAAGCTTCCAAGGGGAAGGCTTCTAGTGTTATAGGTTAAGTCGAATAACGGGTTCTTATGGGTGGATTCCGATGGCGGAATATCGTAGGTAGCAACTCTTCTGTGTGAGCGCCGAGCTTTATTGAAAGTTGGTGGAGTTAATTTGTAATACGATTTGTAGTCCACCATAAGGATTATACTTGTAATAGTATCGGTGTCGTGGATTCGCAACTGGACATACAGAAGGACTAAATCCCCCTTCCCGAACCAGTATATATCATGGTGTCTCTCTTCTCTTCTCTTCTCTCTGTCTACTTATTCTCATCTTGCAAAGTAGTATAGTACACCACTTGATTCTTTCAAGACTTGAAGTTTTTATAACTTCAAAGAAGTCAAGAAAACCGTATTCAACCCCCCTCCTCTACGGTTTTACAATTGGTATCAGAGCAGTTTACTTAAATTTTCAAGCGTTAAAGCGTTCCCGAGAAGTCGTTTTAAGTTAAAAACTTCTTTTCCAAAAATTTAAAATCCTAACTCTTGTTTTTTGAAAAAGTTGAGTAAAGAACCATGGCTCAAGAGAACTATGTTGATGGGTGTTCTGTGCAAATACCACCTTTGCTAGAACCTTATAGCTTTTGCTTTTGGAAAGCCCGCTTTGAGACTTACGTAAAGTCTAAAGATATTGACTTGTGGTAAGTCATCCAAAACGGCGATTTTTACTTCGAAGTTGAAGACGAAGAAACAAAGTTGATGAAAGAAACGCCGTATGAACTTCTCAAGGATACCGAGAAGAAACAACTTGGCAAGAATAAAGAAGCCAAGATGACCATCTACAACGCTCTACCCCACAAGAGTACGAGCGTGTCTTTATGTGCAAAACCGCCAAGGAAGTTTGGCATACACTCATCATCACTCACCAAGGCAATTCACAAGTTAAGAATTGCAAGATTGATTTTCTCACTCAAGAATTGTAGAAGTTTTCAATCTCTAATGAAGAAACTATCGATAATGGTTTCACTCGATTTGATTCTATTGTGACTAGTCTCAAATCTTTAGATCCGGACTACTCTAGCAAGAATCACTAAAATAGAGAGCTAAGGTGACGGCCATTAAAGAAGCCAAAGACTTGGCTACTCTTCCTCTTGACGAGCTAATTGGGAACCTTAAGGTTTATGAAATGGTCTTGGACAATGACGGTGTGGATTTCAAGACTGCTAAAGAAAATGTCAAGTCATTAGCTCTTAAAACCAAAGTCACTAGAGAACAAACTAGTGACAATAGTACATGTCAAGACGAAAGTAATGAAGACGAAGAAATCAACTTGATGGCTAAAAACTTTAAAAAGTTTTCACAAAAAAGTGTCAAGGTTCATGACAAGTTCGACATATGCCAAGTCAAAGGTAAAGGATGTGAAATCTCAAGACGTAAACGTGAGTGCTATAACTGCGGTAGCAAGAATCACCTTGCTAGTAAGTGTCCAAAGCCTAACAACAAATCATTCATTGGGGTAACTTGGAGTGATAGTGAAGAAGACGATGAACCTCTAACATGTCAAATGGCTATTGACTCTCAAGAGGTACAACCTAATCCCTGCATCTCTAATATTATTAACTTGCAAAAGGAAAATGAGGAATTACTAAAGTTTAGCAAAGATTTGTTAAAAACATATGAAAAACTTTTACAAGAAAAACACATTCTAGAAAAGGAACGTTCAAAACTTTCTAGCAAAGTCAAAGAACTCGAATTAGAAGTGAAGAAACTTGCAAACAATAAAGAGGTAATTGAACCTTGCAAAAAGTGTATTGAACTCACACAAGAGGTTGACTCTTTAAAGAGCAATGTTTCCAAACTTCAAAACGAAACATTGAATTTTTCAAAATTCAAAAAGAGTAGTATTGCTTTGGATGACATGCTAAGTCATCAAAAATTCTCACAAGATAAGGAAGGTCTTAGATTTTCAAAAATTGATAAAACCACTTCCATAAGTCAAAACAAACCAATAGTATTTGTTAAAAAAAGTCAAAAAGTAAGTTCGTCAAACAACTTTGTTAAACCAATAATTCCTCAAACTCCTTTTGAAAACACTCGAGGTCACCAAGCATCCATTAAACGAGTAAAATCAAAACATCAAGGATATCCTTCGAGCTCACATAATGGTCTTAGATACACACGTCCTCGAGTTGACTCTAGACCTCTTTTACCCACACCACACTTGAGACCTTCAAACTCATATGTCCAAAGACCTCATTTTTAAAACAACCATTCTTCTGAAAGAAGAAACTTTTACAAAAACCAAAGGTCTTTGCATCATCAACCTATCACCTTCAAAAGGAGAGAAATCTCCTATCCAAATCAAAGGATAAAAACACCTTGGAGCGTTAGACCAAACTTTCAAAATGCTCATGATTTTTAAAACAATCCTTGGTTCGCGTTTTCAAGGTTCAGCCTACACAAACTTTGTGCTCTACTCCAAGACCTAAAGATGTTTGTCTCGGGCTCTTTGTTTACTAACCAAAATGAACCCAGAAGAAAGTGGGTACCAAAACCTTAAGTTACATTGTTAATTCTAGGTACGGCGTAAGCATGATTCTCTAAACGATCATCGTATTACGTATCATGGCTACATGAATCACAACATTGTACATAAAAGACAACTACTTTCATATTCCTTGAATCAAGATAAGTATATCACACCTAAAAGCAAGGTCGCCAATCTAGGTAATATCCTTCCCACTCTCGAACATAACTTTTGTCTTACATCTATGGTAGATAACTCAACTATTTGGCATAGAAGACTAGGACATGCTAACATGCAATTAATTCAAAACATAGCCTCAAAGGAACTAGTAAGAAAACTACCAAAAGAAAATTTCGATAATTATTTTTGTGATGCATGTAAAATAGATAAACAAGTCCACGCAAGTCATAAACTTATAAACATGATTTCAACTACTAGAATCTTAGAACTTTTACACATGGATTTGTTTGGTCCTTCATCTATTCAAAGCTACGGGGGAAATTTTTATACTTTGGTAATAGTAGACGATTACTCTAGATATACATGGACACTATTTCTAAAAGCAAAAAATGAAGCTTTTGATAAATTTAAGGCGTTAGGTAAATCTACAAAACCTACTTGGCCATTTGATTGTTTCAATCCGAACGGATCATGGAAGAGAATTTGACAATGAAGTCCAATTTGGAGTCTTTTATGATAAACATGGAATCTCTCATAATTTCTCGGCACCTCGCACTCCTCAATCTAATGTGGTTGTTGAAAGGAAAAACAGAACCTTACAATAAATGAGTCGTACAATGTTAAATGAACAATTCATCCTATAAAGATTTTGGTGGCATGCCGTAGAACCCGTCGCATATATACTA
Organism: Tanacetum coccineum; assembly: GCA_026074375.1. Lineage (NCBI taxonomy): Eukaryota > Viridiplantae > Streptophyta > Magnoliopsida > Asterales > Asteraceae > Tanacetum > Tanacetum coccineum. Next base: position 10,215 of record BQNB010000640.1, on the reverse strand, counting down.
AATAGGGTTTTGATTAGGAAAATTATTAAATTATCAATAAGACACTATATGAGATACTTAGAGGTAGAAAGCCTTCACTAGAATACTTTAGAGTTTTTAGATACAAGTGCATTATCTCTAAATCATTAGAAAATCCTACTTCAAATGACTCAATTTCTTGTAACGGAATCTTTTTAGGATACTCGCAAACATCTAAGGCATACATAGTTCTAAATAAAGAGACCTTAAAAGTTGAAGAATCAATTAATGTCACGTTCAAGGTTTCAAAAATCGTGAATCGTTAGCCGGGCGGTCGATCACCTTGTAGCTTGTAATCGGTCAAGGCAGGATTAATCGACGATTAATCGGATTGACATTTTTGGCAAAATTTGGGTATTTCCAGCAAGTTTTGTGTATTTCCATCGAGTTTTAGATATTATTAGCAAGTTTTTTTCTAAAAACAACTTGTAATAGATTTAAACAGTTAATATAAGTGATCAAAACAAGTTTACGGTGAGTTTTAGGTACTTCCGGCAAGATTAGAAGGTTTCCAGAAAGTTTGACCACCGTTGATCGCCGTTGACCATGGTTGACCTATTTGTTTGACCCTGTTACATTAATCGGCAAGGTTGGTGGTCTTGTAGCGTCTAATCGGCGATTAATTGGCCTTGTAGACCTTGTTTTGCAACACTAGTCACGTTTGATGAAAGCTTACCCAAATCTAAGACATTACCTTTGGTAGATGATGACATGATTGAAGAACAAGCCATTCAAAATCATGATAAAACCCAAAATCGAAATGGTGAATTAGAGGAAGTCATACCTAGGGTAGAAAACATTAGAGAAATTAGAGACCACCCCATAGATCAAGTAATAGGAGAATTAGATGAAAGAAACCTTAGGTCATATGCCTAAGATAAAAGTAATTTCTTTGCATTTGTTTCAAGCATAGAACCTAAGAATATCAAGAAAGCCATCAAGGATAAAAGCTGGACAATGGCTATGCAAGAGGAACTTGATGAATTCATATGTAACGATGTTTGGGATCTTGTTCCTTGTCCTGAAGGTCATACCATTATAGGAACCAAATAGGTATTTAGAAATAAGCTAGATGAAAATGGTATAGTATGTAGTAATAAAGCTAGATTAGTAGCACAAGGGTATAATCAACAAGAAGGTATTGATTACGATGAAACCTACGCCCTCGTTGCTACATTAGAGTCAATTAAAATCTTGCTTGCATACACATGTTGTTACATGTTTAAACTATTTCAAATGGATGTAAAAAGTGTTTTTCTAAAGGAAGTCATCGACGAGGAAGTGTATGTCGCACAACCTCCTGGTTTTATTGATTTTCAAAAACCCAATCATGTTTATAAGCTTAAGAAGGCTTTGTATGAACTTAAACAAGCTCCAAAAGCTTGGTATGATAGATTACAATCCTTCCTCATAGATAATGATTATAAAATAGGAATAGTAGACAACATCCTATTTACTAAAATAAAAGACTCACATCTTATTATCATTTAAAATTTCTAAACTAATGCATGATGAATTTTCTAAACTAATGCATGATAAATTCGAAATGAGCATGATGGGTGAACTAAGCTTCTTCTTAGGATTACAAATTAAGCAAATGAATGATGGAATCTTCTTCAATCAATCAAAATACACTGGAGAGATGCTAGAGAAATTTGGTATGGAAAATTCTAAAGTCACCAAAACTCCAATGTCTAGGAAAAGAGTCCTCACTTTAGACAAAGATAGTGAATCAATCGATAGCTCTAAGTCTAGAGGAATGATATGTAGTTTGCTCTTACCTCACCGCTAGTAATCCAGATATAATGTTTAGTGTCTGCCTTTGTGCTAGATTTTAGGAAAATCCTAAGGTATCTCATTTAGAAGCAGTTAAAAGAATCTTTAGATATATTAAGGGAACCCAACACATAGGTCTTTGGTATCCTAAGGATATGGGGGTAAATGTATTGGTATATGCCAATTCGGATCATGCGAGTGATGTAGTTGATAGAAAAAGCACAAGTGGAATTTGCACATTTATGGGATCTTGCTTAACATCATGGTTTTCAAAGAAATAAACATCACTTGCTTAACTTCATAACCAATTTCGATTATGTGGCCGGCCGGAAGGGCCTTTGTCAACAAGCGTTATGGATTATACGCAAGCGTTTGTGGACCTATAACGTACAGTTAAACGATGGTTATAATCCTATGTGATGATAAATGCGTATCAAATCTAACATCAAGTCCATTGATTACCCTCGGGACCAAAGCACCATAGAAATAAGGCCTCATTTTTGACAGACAGTGTAGCAAAAATCATATCCTCAATAGACTAATTCCTTTAGGTAGAAAAACATTGCTAACATCTTAACATAAACCTTAGAAAAAAGATCAATTTAATTACATTAGGACTAGGATTGGGTTTGAGATTACAAGAAGAAGAAGATAAGGAGAAAAAGGAAATGGATAATATGGATAGATGAGATGTACCTCTTAAACAATTAAACTAATATTGCACAAACACTTAAATGGTACCGTATACTTGGGGCTTGTATTTCTATGCAAGCTGTTGGGTATTAACCAATAGATTAAACAAAACATTCATTTTTAATATATACCACATATTGTACTTCTACACTAAGTTAAAACTTCATCATTACATTCTAGATTGCCTGTTACTTGCTTTTGTTTCCCTCAAAAGGTTTTTTAAAATATAAAATCAAATATTTGTAATCATACACTCTTCTATCACAAAGTATAGGAACATGTCAAATTCGAAAGGATACATAAATAAATGAGAAATAGGAGAAGGCTCAAAGGAAAGGAAATTTGAGATAATGAAGGGATATGAAGGTAATGAAAGGATAATATTTGAATTTATCTTAAGAGGATTTGAGAAAAGTGAGATTTAGGATAAGATAAAAGAACCCTTAAGCCCAAGGTTGATGAGGATGAGTATTCTATTTGTTGTGAGAATACAACTCATATGATGAATGCCCTCAAAGAAGCAAGAATGGAGTCAAGAGAAATGCTCTAATCTTTTCATCATAGCATTAGGATGCTTCTTGACATCATATCTAAGATGAATAGAAAGTTGGAAGATGAGAAGATCAAAAGGAATGATAAAGGAAATGGGAAAGTAAATGAACTCTAGGAAATATGATCTTAGGAATGCATAAATAAGTGAAAAATCTTATCCTTTGTGTAAGGCACTAGCATAGTGCTTTTATGTCAAAGTACTAGTATAGTGCTTTTAATATGGATGTATGGATCTACAAATTAAATGATGTTATGAAGTATTTTGCTAAAAATAGATGCATATTTATTGCCATGATTCTATCCATTATTGTTTTCCAATATTCCAAATGATAAGCTAACCCATTTTGGAGTTGCACATGTGTATATGTTTCGTTGCTTGTGTTGTTTTGTGTTTGCTTGTTGCTAGTATAGCCAAGAACACATTCAAAGGTGATGCTCTTGACCCATGGATCCCTGCCTTAGAATAAGGGGGAGCAACGATTTAGGGGGAGCACATAAAATGGTATCGATTCTTCTCTTCTACAGAGATACCAACCTTCCGATAAAAGACCAAGATCCTACCTTTTTGATTTGACAAAAAGGGGAGAAGGAAAGCAAAGCCTTGAAGCTTATTAAAGCAAGCAAATTACGGAAGAAGGAAAGCTTACGGAAGCAAAAAAGCCATAGAATACATGGAGCTATGTAAGTCTCAAGGTGAAGACAATGTAATGTTCAAGCTTCATCAAATTACAAGGCCAAGATCAAGACGCGAACTTCATCAACGGCGGTCTTCATCTTTGCTATGTTTGTAATTTTATTTGCTTTCTAAAATATTATTTGTCATTATCAAAAAGGGGGAGATTGTTGGTGCAACATTGACTAGGATCTCCTTTATGTTTTAATGATGACAAATAAACATTCGTAAAATGTAAAATAACAAACGATAGCCTAAATCTAGAAAATCAGATATTCACCTCTAGCGCATTGGGCACTTATGCGGTTGTTGTAAGGGACTTCTACAAGAAGTTTTATAACTCCCTAAGCAGAGTACCTAACCGTTGTAGTAGTAGTATAGGCAAGACTCGGGAGTTGTTATCGTTCTCTAGGGGAATAGGTTGGGAAGGCTTGATCACGGTCTAACAGAATTCTAGGGGTTGAGAGAAGATTATTTTTGTATTTTTATATTTTTATATTTTATAGAAAGCAGGTAAATCATATGTTGAGAGGTTGGTTTGGTTTTAGCTATTAAACTAAATAATAAACTACGCTAATGGTGATAACAATATAATAAAAAGACTGTATTCATTTAATCATGTATTACTCCCTAGATTGCTTCTCCTAGTGTTGTTTTGCTTTGTCACACTTGTGATGATCTATGTAATTATTTTCTTAAGTCATGAACGAATTACGAACCTGTAGTCTATTTAATATTCCGTTAAGGCAACACACAAGTAAGGTAGTATGAAGACTATTACAAGGCTCCTAAGAGTATATTAAATGCATGTGAAATATATTAAGAGTGGATCAACCATATTATGGGGCAAGGTAGTATGAAGACTGTTACCCGATGATGTCCTTTCTACACAATCATGTTTCCCTAGACATATCAACAGCGATACGGACAAAAGCTAGTTTTCTAAAGCCTAACATGCACATCCACCACAAGAAGCAACATCATTAAGATCTACATTCTAGGTTTCATGCAATCATAAATGAACACAATAGGAAGTTTAGCCAAACATGTTAAAGATAAAGCAAGAACAATAAATAATCAAACAACAAGACATATTGAATGATTAAGATAATCTTACTTGATTAAAACATGAATTGAAGGAATTACAATATGGTTTTGAAGCCCTAAAATCATCCTAATAAGCTGCCAAACACACTAGGGTTCGGCTCCCTTTTTACTCTAAAGTTACACACTTAAAACCCTAAAAACGAATTTGTATATATAGATAAATCGCTGCGACGGCGTCGTGTTTTAATCGTGACGCCGTCATGAAAGAAAATATTCTAGATCTTGGGCTGGGTCATGCAAGCTGACGTCGTCATGAAAGGTTGTGACGCCGTCACGAAGTGGATTGTGACGGCGTCGTGTAGAACTGGTGACGCCGTCTCCAGCCGCTGAGAACATAATCTTGAGATATGTTGGTGTAGGTCCGTAGTCTCGTTCGTTTCTTCTCCAAATGAGCCCAAGTCACGTGTATTTCCTCTAAATGCCTTCCAAATGCTAAATACCTGAAAAGGAATGATTAAGTACCTATTTTGGGCATAAATGCACGATTTAGGGGGTTAAATGACCCCGAAAAAGTGTATAAAATGACACCTCATCAAATACCCCTACACTTGGGATTTGCTTGTCCTCAAGCAAATGGGTTTTTCTACCTAGACAATAGCAATATGAGGGTCATTTAACCTACTCTTTAGAAGTATTTCACAACACAACCTTCTAGACCTCGTAATTAAAAGCACGAAAAGTATATACTAGCACCTCACATAAGTGTTTGGGATTCTCTCTTTCTCTCGGGTGTATAATAAATTATAACATAATGGGGAAACGGAAAATTAACACTCATTACCTGTCATAGCATATAAATTACCATAGGCTTGGTAAAGGATCAAACCTCCGCCGCTAGGTGCAAGCATTATTCATTACTATCTAAGAGGTCTTTTAAAAGGGTTATGGGGTGTAGGTGTAAGATAACATATAATGGAAACGGAAACGGATGGGATATATTTAGGTGGCTTTGGGTGAATTTGGAGTGGAAAGGTTAGCTAATTAATTATACGAATACATGGTGGTTTGGCTGCTAAGCCAAGACTCGGATGAAGATATACAAACTCTACACAACTCTACATCAATCTCTTTCTTTTTCTTTTCTATTTTTTAATAACATAATACAACATAACTTGGGGTTTACAACACGTACACCTACACTTGAACTTTTTACATACTCAATTATTTACAATCTAACTAATGACCCGATTTGAGGTGGATCAAAATAACATGGAGATCATCTAACAAATATATAGGGGTATTGACTTAACTTTTATTCCCTATTTCTTCGCGAAATAAATACTATCATGAATCCCAGTCGTCCCAAAACTGTATTTAAAAGGATAAGGACTTAGCAACCGTGTACTCAAATAATTAACTTGGGTTAAAACAATAATGTAACTAAAATGAGTAACATACAAGTAGTCTACGGTGAACTGGGTATCAAGATTAGGAATTAAGGTGACAATGCACCTTCATTAATAGTCCGACTTAACCAGAAAATTACGAGAATCGTAAAAAAGGATAGGCTCGAAGGGTTGTACTAGAGGTATCCTTGCAGTAAAAATAAGTGCATGGCAAGGGTGTGGGATAGTTATATATTACCGAGGATGAACCATCATAACATACCAGGTTTAAAAAACATGGTAAAAACTAGTGCATCTTATCAAGCAAATCCTAATACTTACTATGCTGTCACAAAAACAAGCTCTATAATTTAATATACTACCAGTACAATCATATAACATATAATTTAATACCGATACAAATGCTCCAAAAAAGGCAACCATACGTACACATCCATAATGACAGAATAGACACATATGACTGCATTCAAACCTTAACTCGAGAAAGCTAAAGGTATAAACTATCTTGGGTATCAATAATGGATACCCGAATTCCTAAAGATCTAAAGGCGAACCTCACATTTTTGAGGTGGAATTTTGAGGGTTTTTGTGCTAGTCATACACATTCCTATCCATGAGACGCTATTAATACTTGGTTTTCGTCGGTATGTGTCATAATTTTTTTTAAATTTTGGTCAAAATTACCTTTTTATGCTATGTTTTGATATATTACCCATCATTTTAAGGAACAAAGCAAATGAAAAATGAAGGAATAGTTTCTAAGGCTTATTTCCCCCTACACTTAAGTTGAACATTATCCCCAATGTTCTATAGAAGTACCCATAAAAATGAATAAAGGGATAAGAAAACAAGTAAAAAAAACTAGTACTCCCCTGGTTTGCTCAGTAATGGAGAAGAAACATGCGATAACTGGTTAAATCGTCCTCCAAGAGTCGTCCAATGAAAACATCCTAAGATCTTCCAAGCTTCTTCTTGTCAAATATAACCTGTAATCAAAGACAAAGACAACTATAACATGTAATCCTGACGCCGTCTCCAGCGTCTGTGAAAATTTCTTCTTCGTTTTTAACGAGAAATTTTTGCACGCAATTTTATTAGTTAAATCTGAAGAAAGCACTGCATAAAAACCTGGAATTAATCGTTACAATCATATGACTCGAAACTGACGCGAATTAATCTAAATAGTTTATTTTAAATGTTTGAATTTTGGTTCTTAAAAACCGGATATTTCCCCTACACTTATTTTGTTGCAAAATACCTTTGATTGCAAATAAGACGAAGTTATAAACAAATAAAGCATGATTACAAAATAATTCAAACATAATAAAGCAAACCATAAAGAATTAAAACACAAGAAACTCCTAATATGCGAAAAAATAAGTATTGGGTTGCCTCTCAAAAAACGCTTGTTTTTGTTCGAGTCACGAGCCTGACTCTACCCTTATTTAACAGATAAAGGGGAGGGTTCCCCTACAATTGAGTTCAAGTGCGGTTGATAGTAACGGTACACACCATTGTTGTGAGAAGTGGTCACATGCTGAAAAATTGGTTGTTGAATTATATGCTCCAAATGGTGTGTTTCTTTGATCCTAACCTTCTTTACTTCTTTTGTCCTAACGGGTGAATTAAATCTTCTTCCTAGAAAAGAAACTTCCTTAGATTCTAATTCCAAATCATCTTCTATCATCTCCAATTTTGAAAAATCAACACCTAGGGATCCACTATATCCTAATAAACCTGGTTTAAATCCATAGTGTTTCTTAGGATCATCAATGCATGTATGGTAATAGTAATACATATCCTTAGGGTGGGAAGATGCCACATGAGGTGAAGGTGGTGTACGAATGGTCAAATTATCTAATACCGTCATCCTAAAACTATTCAGACTATATGGTTTGATGGGTGGTTTGAGGCCTCTTTCGCTTCCTAGACTTATATCTATGGGTGGATAATTAGGCAAGGGTTGTGTTTGAGGCTCCAGTTCATCAAAACTAGGAACTTCCCTAGAACTAAGAGGTAGGTCATGATTACAAGTATTCAAGCCTAAATCCTCTAGTTGTGTTTTGTCTAAAGGTTTCACCTCTATTGGGGTTCCTAAAGTCTCTTTTATTTCTTCCGAGTAAGTCACAGGTGGTGTGTATTCCTCAAATAATGGGAGGACTTGTGGGGTACTTTATGGGTTCGGATTTTCCACCTTATGCCATGCTATACCCATATGCATCTTAACCTAAACCTCCTCGTTTCCAAACAATCTTTTTGCTTGAGCCTTCAAATATTCTAATTCTCATTCAAAAATGATGTTTGGTAGGTTGTCCCATTCTTTTTGTCCTTGGGCGAAACTTTTTATGGCTTCACATGCTTCTTCACCAGTTAATTCCATAAGGTTCCCGTCTCTTGCAAAGTCAAGGTCCATTCGGGTATAGTCATCGACATGATCATCAAATAATTGAGTAAGGGACCATAAACCGAGGCCATGATGAGAGACTTTTTGGATTAAGTTTTTGAAACGAGTCCACGCATCGTAGATAGGTTCATCTTGACGTTGTTGGAACACCAAGGTATATCTTTAGAATGGGAAGTTTGTGGTTTATAGTGGGTTTTGAAAGGGTGTGGTAGGTGGTCTTTCATGATGGTAAACGAAAGAGTTACAAACAAAAGGCATAAAGAAAAGATAGACTACAAGAAAGCTAATGTGCTGGAATTAAAATTCTCACTTGATAGTAATCAAGCGAGTAGAACTAAGTTAAACAATGATCGAAACCTAACTATTCCCTACGCAGTGGCGCCAAAAACTTGATGCGGTCGTCGTAGGACTTCTACACGAAGTTTTATAACTCCCTAGGCAGAGTATCTAACCGTTGTAGTAGTAGTATAGGCAAGACTCTGGGGTTGTTGTCGTTCTCTATGGGAATAGGTTAGGAAGGCTTAATCACGATCTAATAGAATTCTAGGGGTTGAGAGAAGATTATTTTTGTATTTTTATGTTTTATGAAAGCTGGTAAATCTATGGTTTAAGAGGTTGGTTCGTTTAACTAATTACTAAACTAATTATAATCTATACTGTAGGATATTGGAGATCATAACACAATGGAAGATAGATGGATTAGCCAAATTTATAGAGAGAAAGTGAGAGAGAAAAGCTTTCTAGTGACATAAAGTAAGAGAGAAAAGATTTATAGTGAGAGAAAGTAAGCTTGTATAATAAAATGACTAACCACCACTCCCATGGCATGGGAGAGGCTTATATAGGGTCTTACAAACTGGCCTAAGGGCCTTGGTAGTGGGATTACACATTGGGTTTAATACCCGACCCATTACCGAATGTTATACATTAAACGATTAACTACGAGCTATAATAAACGGTAACATACATGGGGTGACCGAGTCTTTTTCTAATATCTAACAATCTCCCCCTAAGGGAGGTCACCCTAGAAAATACAAACTTAAGCTCAGCAATCTTTTGATTGATCTTGTGTTCAGCTCGTAGTCTTTGATTCTACATGCGATATCTTATACATTGATGTATTGGTCTTTGTCTTATGGCTTGTGTTGGTACTTGATATGTGAATTTGAGCCTTCTTGAGACCATCAGCTAAAACTAATCTCTGATCATCAACTTGTGATCTTTAGCCGTCTTGTGGCCTTGTGTCTTGCGGACCGACATGCTCATACCATTCGTGAACTTGAAAACTTGAATTACTTGATCTTGAAGTTCTTTAACTTTATTACTCGACCACTTCAAGAGGGATGTGTGATATCAGAGTTGCAGAAGCTTAGAAACATATGCTTAAGCTTTCATGATTCCTTTGAATGTGTAGGTCAAGTATGAGCATGCGGTAATGAACTTATCTCGGCCGAAACATGATGACATCATCTCTATCTTTATATGAACCTGTAATAAAACATGTGGAAAACTAGAAGGGGGGTTGAATAGTTTACCGTTTTTTAATTTAAGGTTTTAAAGTGTTTGTAAAAATTCTAGATTCGACTTTATGTGAATTCAACACTTGCACAATATAAACAATATACTTATCTAAACAATTAATAAGA